>VUQI01025172.1:51884-113046 GCA_015106735.1 Paratilapia polleni | reverse complement strand
CAGAATGATTTTTTGTTTAGTTTTGTTTTTCCATTCCTCATCCCCATATTGGTTAGAATCAAACCATTACCTAACAAACTGCAGTGGTACCAGTGTTTTAGTAGAGCTTGTGAAATTGGGAAATTTGTAATTCTTCTAAGCTCTTAAAAATATTTATAATGTTAAAGAAGTTCAACCTGCCAAAGTCAATAATGATAATTCATTGTATTTGTAAACCACCATCATCAAGTCCTACATGATCTGTGATTTATTCATTTTTTGTTATGACAATTACACATTCGTGTATTACTAGATGAATAATAAATGAATGTCTTCTTCTTCTTCTCTACTCTACTCTACCTCTACTCCTCATTCTTCTTCTTCTCCGTCTTGTACTTCTCCTTCTTCTATGTCTTCTTGGTCTTCTCCTTCCCCTGACTGATGTGTTCATAACACTTATCTTTTGTGTTCTTATTAGAGCTGGACTGATACAGGATTTTTAAGACCAATAGCTATACCAATATTTGGTGATTTAAAAAAACAATATATCAGCCAGTATTTTTTTTTCTTTCAGTCACACAAAACAAACAGATTTCCATAACATTTGTTACGTGTAGTGTATCAGTCCTTATTAGGATAATATGACAATGCATGTTTAAAATAAACTTCTTTCACTGTCAGAACAAGTCATGGATTACTCATTTACTCTCTGTCCAACTCTGCTTGGGTCAGCTGGTTGTTGTGTTTGTGGCGTTCTGAACATGTGTTGCCAAAGCCAAACTATGCAATGTTAACACTCATAACATGGTTGAAGCGTGTTTCTCCTGTCTCTTCTTTACTTTTTAAAATTTCATTTATAGGCCAATAAATGAAAAGTCTTTACTGATATCGATATATTGGCAAATAGCTCATATCGGCCAATAATATTGGCTGGATGACATATTGGTCAGGCTCTAGTTCTTATTATGTACATAGACATTTCTCCTGTTATGTATTTTTTTTTATCTGAAATAAACCCAACCTGTGATATGAAATAAAATCCAGGATGGCCAATTTAAATTATACCAGCAAAACAAGTTTAAATCAACCACAAATTGAGGCGGCTGTAAACAAGAACCACTGACCCCAAAATGAAATGCTTCTCAGGTGCAGAAGTCAAAATGAATCAAGTGGAAATTGGATAGTCATATGTTGATATATTACAAATCTGGAGTGTGGGGAGACACAGAAATGACCTAAGACTGGTAGGCCTACCTTGGAAAGAAGAGGTCAAGATATAAAGTACTGGGTGAAAGTTTTAGGTGCTTTAGATGTTTAGATTCATACATATCAGGACATACCATTGGTGAGGCATGTAGTTGGCCTCAAATAGACTCTGCAGGGTGACTCAGCTGAGCAGTGATTGTAACATCTGAGGCAGAAGACATTGAGATGGTCTAATTCTACAGAGCTGCTGCAACTTCTGCAAGATGTTTGCAACAACCTACCAACCAAGTGGGCACCAGTATATCAAGGACAAGTGGTAACTGGTGCTGTTTTAAAGACAAAGGTTCCTCTCACCATTAATCTACTGCCCTTTGTGTGGAATTAATTGATGACAAAACACTGCACAGTGCTAGGAATAATGTTCCAAGTGAAAAAAATACCACTCTTAATAATGCAGTCACTTTATCCAGGTTATTTGTCAAGCAAATTGTAGGATTACAGTGCTCACATTTTAAAGTGGTCCACCAAAAATGACCATGGCCTAGTACAAAGTCTGTGTGATGTCTGATTGCACTGATGTGTGATTGACACAGCTGACTGTCCAGTGTATTCATCACTGGCGAATGGTCATCACGCCTGCTACCTCCTGCACACGCTATCCAGGCAGCTCCCTCACATATTATTTAGAGTAATAAATAATATGCAATATAATAAAGCAACAGAGCTATTTTCTTCAGAAAGGACAACTGTGAACATTATCTTGACTTGATTCTTACAAAATTGTTCAAAGTTCAAGTGTAAAAAAGACTTATGTCAGTGGGCTTGAGATAATTTTATAGATATATGTGGATATGCCGAATTTGCCTAACCATAACTGCTGAGAGTATTTTGGGACAAGTCAGATATTTTTCCAACCCACCCCAGAGGATGTTGATGAATGGGAAAGTTAGCATTGTATCTCTGTTGGCAATCCAGTCGTAAAATTATTTGTGTATTCCCTTTTTCTTCAGCTCTAATTGATGGCCTTTAGTGTCTTCCCATTCCACTCTGAGATAATTTGTTGGCTCTCTGCTCTCTTACTAAATAAATGTGTGTGTGGGGGCTTGTTTTGCTCTCTGTGTGAGGACCAGTTTTAGTCTAAAACCAGTGTGAAAACATTTCTGCATTGTCGAGACATTTTGACCAACCCTCACTACTTGAAAGGAAAGGACTACATGCAGGCTGTTGCTGGCACATGGTTCAGAATGCTGAGCCACGCTGATGTAGTTTCTTTGATTGCTGTAGTTTGGTATTTTGATGACTTTCTGTGAACACCTGGTGGGAGGATAAGCAGTAGAGATTGTTTAGTATTGCTTAGTATTTAGTGTAGATTGTATTTATTAATACTGCATTTGTGTCACTTTATTATTCTATCTGCTATCACCTAAGTTTTATGCTGAATATGGCAGACAGACAGGATATAAAGTGAATTATTCTTTCTAGTTGTGTAACCCATGCCTAGCTTACTTAACTTTGTAGCATCCACCAGGCTGCTGGCAAACCACTCAGGGGTAGGACTAGGGTTTGCTTGCATTTCAACTACATGCAAGACAGAGTTGAAACTGAACCTGTTTATGAACCCCGCCCCTAACCTTTTAGGGTTAGGGGTGGGGTTAGGATTAGATTTACTTCTACTCCTTCACATAGAATTTTCAAATTTTTGGTATAACTAAATGGAAATCTCACAACAAAAGGACAGTAAGGCCAGAATGCATGTAAGAGACTTGATTTGAAAGGTATGATCTTCTAGTTTCTGAAATGATGCTGTTTAGCATGTGACTAAAATGTAACCTAATCCAAACTTGACCCCTAAGCAGTTTGCTAATGACCTGTTGTATACTAAGACATTAAGGGCCAGGTTAGAATTTGGTAGAGCTTTTGGTTAAGATAAGATAACTTTTGGGATAAATACTTTATCTCAAAAGTTGGAAAAGTCAATTACAGTAATTGTTACTGATTTGGAAAAACATAATGCCAATGAGGGTGTAATTATAGACAGATAAATGTGTGTGTGTGTGTGTCTTTGTGTGCATGTGTGTATTTGCTGTGAAATACTGTGCCCCATTTTTCTCCTCTGGCGGCATCCACCAGCACAAACACTCTGACTAATGATGAATCACGTCACAGCACAGTTTAAATGCTCCAGTTGAATCCAGAAAATTAAATTAGTGTGTACACAAGAGCAAAATATGGAGCTTAGTGGAAGTTTAATTAGAAAGACCACATTCACTTTTTTCCTCCTCTGCTTCTTTCATTCCATCAGCCATGGCACTCAAATGGCAGGTTAGGATGGTTATCACAGTATCACACTATCGTTAGTGCAGTTTAATTAATTATTCCAAATGTATGGGACATTGACAAATTCAGTTTTAATATGGTGCATGTGTAATTGTGATATTATTTACTTTTTGTTTTGCGATTGTAAACATTTTGTGATTTTACTGTGCACAGCTTAATAGGGACCCCATGAAAAGTCATGAAGAGAAAATATAATGGGGATTTAAAAAAATAACCCCAAAAAAATAAAGAAATCAATGCATCCCCGAATGTGGTTTAAAAAAAAAAAAAGCAGTTCCACTTTTAGGGAGCTGGAATTTACACAGCTTTGCATCTCTCCACGAAATTTCATTCTGTGGTGTTCAACCCACAATTGTCATTATCCTTGTGTTGATTAGTTCTCGATTTGCTCATATGTCTCCTTCTTTTCCATGTTCTTTCTGTGTTCCCCCTTTCTGCGTCTCACTGTTGCCTATGAGCTTATTCTCAGCACCTCTTTTGGTTTACTTCCTGCTTTATTTTGAAAATCATTTTCTCATGTATTTTTCTGTGTTTTACTTCCCTTCTTTGTTCTTTTCCCACTCTTTGTTATTGTCTTGATTGTGTTCCCCTGTTCCGTGTTGTCCCTCTCCCTGGTGTTTAGTCTCCATTTCCAGTCTCTCTCTTCTTTGTGTCTCCAGTTGACTCCAGTACATTTTGTTTGTTTTTATTTTTGACCAAGGTAGTAGCTTAGTGCTTTTCCTGTCATCACTTTGGAATGCTTTTTCTTTGTCAGTAGTAATTAAAGTGCATTTTTCTTGGACTCCCTGCCAGTCTGACTTTTTTTTTAATTTTTTTATCTACATTTGGGTCAAAAAGACTGAAAGCATTATTCACATTTTCTTTCTTGGACAGCACAAACCATGAACTTGCATGCTGAACTGTGATGAATCTTTTTTAAGCTCTGTTCTGTTCTAAATATAATTGGTGCCATTTTTTACCTTCTCTTTTGTGAAATCTATTTTGATTTAACTTTACACTTCCCCTTCATGTTTCCAACAGATCTCAGAGAACCTGGGAAAGATGTACAGTGAAATGATCTTTGTTCACGGCTTTGTTCACTGTGACCCGCACCCAGGCAATGTGCTGGTCCGAAAGTGTCCACTGACCAATAAGAACGAGATTGTTCTGCTTGATCACGGCTTGTATCAGGTAGGAAATCTTGATCCTGCCTGTGCAGAGAGAAAATATCATTTGTTCCAATATTGCAGTCCATTTTTCATGTTGCTGACTGAGGCCTTGAGTTAAAGGGTATACCAGCAAACACACGGCCAAGATGCACATGAAAAATAAACATACACACTTTAACAGGCACACTTTTATTAGAGCGACACAGGATAAAAGCTTTTTGATAAACAACTCATTTGATGTTCTTCTCAGCAGAGTGCAGTGTGCTGTGTTTGAATGCACCACAGCCTTAATTGTAGAGGCACATGTGTGCACTGATGTTCTAGACACACACACGCGCATACACAAGCTCTTTGATTGTTAACACACTTCCAAACACCCACACACTGATACAGACATGCACTGCTCTTCCATAAGTTTGTTTACTGCTTATTTCTTTATTCATAAAGAGGATTTTAGTAATAAATGTGCAACTCCATCATCTTTGACACACAATGTACATGCATAGACCTATAGACTTCCCTTGGACCATAATGGCACCAATTTATTCCTAATGGTTTGAGATTTCAGCTGTCATTTTGGAGTAGAATATTAATCCAGTGAGCATAGACACACATACACACATTCATTTCAGTGTTATTACCAGTAGGGTACTACACATTGCTGCAGGGGGATTAAATGTGTCTACAGCAAGAAATGCAGGAGGTTCAAGCCTTCTTGCTGTGAAGTGACAGTCCTAATATAACATATTCACTTGGTTTTCTTTAGGTGATCCACTTTGTATCTATAGTCCAGACAGATGCAGGCTAGAAAAAAAAAAGTAAAATTGCAATAATAAAAATCCAATTTAACTAACCCACCACCACCTCACCTTCATGTGATGTCAGCAATGTTTGGCTTTGTCTGTCATGTGTCCTCATGGGTTGAGGTCAGGTAACTGGAAGAAAGTCAATAACAGTCAGCACTCCTTGGTCTTCTTTGGTTTACAGTCGTGGCCAAAAGTTTTGGCAGTGGCATCACTGCCCAAACTAAATTGTTTTTCCAATAGAAGTCTTTGAAACTTTTAAAATGCTTATGATTGCTCTTCATGATATAGGAACATGTAAAAATAATCTAAATAAAAACTGAAGTGGCAAAGTGTATGAAAAACAAAATTTGTGCCACTGCCAAAACTTTTGGCCATGACTGTACAAGCACTTCTTCAAAGTGTGCGTTTGGACTTATTTTCCAGCTGCAGCAAAGACAGGTGCTCCTTCTCCTTGGTCAGAGTGGAGTGGATTTAGTGGAGATATCCAACTCCAGACTAGGAAACCATGCACTAAAAGTCTTGAATATTCTCACCACTATATTTCACTGTGGGTTTTATACAACACAGTATCACCACTATTGTCTTGATCTCCTTGAACACACCCTTTTCTTACTGCCAGTAATCTTTAACTGGGAGACATCAGTAAATAGGATTTTTTCCAGTCATTAACTGTGAAATGTTGGTATGTCTTAGCTCATCCCAAGCATTTGGCCTTGTTTCTCCTCTTGAGAAGTGGTTTAGAAACACATCTCATCCCATGAAATCACTACTAGACAGCTTTCTTTTGACAGGACCTTTGCTCTTAGAAGTCTTGCATTATTTATTAGTAAATGTTGTATCTGTGGTAAAGTTACTTAAAGTCTGTGGGTGAACAAAGCTTAATTTATTGATCCTCTAAATGTGCGGTCGGACGGAACCTGCTTTTGGTGAAACTGATCTAGTTACAACTCCATGTACTGGGGTACAGCATTAATTCTAACAGGTAAACATTTGCTGCAGGTGAATGTACTTGAACAACCCTCAGATGAGTCAGTCAAATCCATCTGTGTGGATATAATCTGAACACTGATTCAATGGATGGATACAACTTAGAGGTCTCACACACAGGTGCTACACTGTATATGAAAATATCATTAAAAAATGCTAACAAAAGATACTTAATCACTCATTCTCCCCTCCTCCCACAGGTTTTGCAGCCAGAGTTCAGGTTGGACTACTGTCGACTCTGGCAAGCTTTGATTAAGAACGACATGTCTGGGGTGGAGCGTTACAGCCACAGACTGGGAGCTGGGGATCTGTACCCCATCTTGACCTGTGTGCTGACTGCTCGGTCCTGGAAGACGGTGAATGCTGGCATTACTTCTGTACCTCTCACTCACTCTGAGGTATGATCTTTCGCACACACACAAGTTTACTGTCTTTATCATCGTGTACCTCTCATATTTGACCTGAAAATATGAGACTCTGCTATTTTTATCATGCTATATTTTTTGTTGCAAAAAACACACTTTTGTTTACATTCTTTAGTGTCCTTTTGTTCTGAGTGGGCTTTAAAATGTTTGGGTGCCTGCAAAAACAGAGCCTGAATGAGTCTCTCATTCATGTGTGTTGGGAGCCAACAGGAAGTCAACCACATTGGCCAAAGACTTGGCTTCAACAGGGTCGAATCTCAGTCTTTTTTAGCGTGTGCCACAAATAAGAATATATGGTAGTGTAATGGGTTATTTTAGAAAATATTTCAGCATACATTTTGCTACCCCCAGAAGCCACTTACTAGTAAGAATATCCAGTTTTTATTCAAGATGAGTGTGAAAATCTGCCAGTGTAAAACTGGTTTGTGCACCCCTTTACCCACAAGTGTTCTACAATGCCATCTGTGCTCAAGAGAGTTTATTTATACCTCTCTTATGTGACATTTTCATGTTGCATGTTCATATGTGACAGTTTCGTGTTTCGTGTTTCGAGTGCCACCCTTTCACACATGACAGGCATTATAAGGTTGAATTTGGCAGGTACCACCATATGAATAACTCCCAGTGCCTTTTTAGTAGTTCTAAAAATGAAATGCCTATTTTGGGGAAATGTTAACGTAGATTTCACATAACATACAGAGAAAAACTAAAACAAACTAAAATTGTAGTGATAATATTCTTATATTATAGTGTGTCTGAACCATGATAGAAAAACAATGTATTTCGTTATTTAATGTTTATGACTTGTTGTCGTGAAGCACCGTTTCAGTACAAAGATATACCTGACTGGTGCAGGGTTTCTGCCAGAAAGTTGTTAACCCTCAATTAGCATGGGGGATTTATTGTTGCACTCATTTAAAGTAATGCTATAAATCCGCTATACCGCTAATTGTAAGACACAGATGGAACAGTGACATCTCTGCACACACAGTTACCATAGAGAGGCAGAGAGAGAAGACACCAGTGAGTTTTATTTCCATATTTACAGCCTATACCAGCGAGACAGGCCATGGTGAGTCATGGTTAAAGTCGTTCACGTCCAGCAAAGAATGATTTAGCCTACTATAATTACTAATAAGTGGATGGATAACAGGTGAAGAAGTAAAACAATCTTAAATTATAACATTTGCCGGTTTCTTCTGCAAACTTCAATAGTAGGCTAATAAGATACATTAACTAACTTAGTTGTTGTGGCTTTTGTATATTGAAAAAATAATCCAGGTGCTCACGTTTTGCTGGTCAGTGAATTTAGGCCAGGTGGGCTGCTGGGATCATAATACACTTGTGGAAGCCCTCCTTGTGACTTATTCTGTAACTTTGGATAGCTGGTGGTATGTAAATGCAGCAGTTTGCCAGGGTCAAAGGCCAGAGAAAATAAGTGTGTCTTAAGACGAGTTTTAAAAGTGGACAGTGTAGGTGACTGTCTAACATGCAAAGGCAGGTTGTTCCACAAACTAAGAGCAGCAATAGAAAATGCTCTATCCCTCCTAAGCTTCTGCCTAGATTTTTGTATATGCAGGAGCAACTGGTCAGATGACCTAAGATCTCGAACTCGAACAGGAGTGTAGGGGTAAAGATGCTCAGAGAGGTAAGGGGGGGTAAGACCATGTAAAGACTTAAAAGCATATGAAAGAATTTTGAAATGGATTCTAAAATGGACAGGCAACCAGTGGAGTGAAGTCAAAAGAGGTGTAATATGTTCTTTTTTACGTGTTCCAGTCAAAAGATGTGCAGGCGTTTTGCACCAACTGGAGACGAGAGAGGGAAGACTGGCTAACGCCAACGTGTGCGTTGCAGTAATCCAGCCAGGATGTCATAAAGGCATGTATTACTGTCTCCAAGTGCCACCTAGAAAGGATAGGTTTCACCTTCGCCAGTCTCCTTAAATGAAAAAAGCTAGACTTCACTACAACACCAATTTGTCTGTCCTGTTTAAAATCACTATCCATTATAAAGCCCAAATTTGTAACTATGGGCTTAGCATGCGGTGCCAAGGGACCCAAGTCAACAGGAGGGGGCCCACAGGAGCTACTAGGTTTACACACTAGCACTTCGGTCTTCTTTTCATTCAAGAAGTTTAGGGACATCCAAGCTTTGTGTCATCAAGACACACAATGATTTAATTGACAAGACATCCCTTTGCTTTAATGGTGCATAGAGCTGACTATCATCAGCATAGCAGTGAAAGGAGACCCCATGTTTTCTAGAGAATGAGAATAGATCCCAGTGGAAGTAGATAGAGTGAGAAAAGCAGTGGCCCTAAGATTGAGCCCTGTGGAACCCCACAAGGCAGGGGAGCAGAGGAGGAATCAGTCAGTGAAGCTGACAGAAATAGTTCTGTCTGATAAATAGAACCTAAACCATTCTAACGCATTGCCATGGATACCCGCAAGCTGGTGTAAATGAGATATTAGGATATCGTGGTCAACTGTATCAAAAGCAGCGGTTAGCAGAACAAGAATCACATAGTCACCAGAATCAGATGCCAGGAGAATATCATTAAAGACCCTTAACAATGCTGACTCTGCACAATGAAGGGTTTTATATCCAGACTGAAAAACCTCCAGGATATCATGCTTTTCCAAAAAAGATTTCAGCTGAATATAAACAATCTTCTCTAAAATTTTTGAAAGAAAAGGGAGCTTAGAAATAGGCCTAAAATTAGCTAACACAGTTTGATTGAGACCAGGTTTCTTAATTAGGGGTTGCACCACTGCATGTTTGAAATTTGCAGGGACCACACTAGAAGACAAACTGCTATTTATAATAGCAAGAACCGACTGCCCTATGCTAGGAAAAACCTCTTTAAAAAAAATCGAGGAGGAACAACATCAAGGGGAGAACCTGAGGGCTTAATGTGACGAACCACATCCTCCAGGAACGCCAAAGTCACAGGCTCAAACTGGTTAAAAACAGCAGGACAAGGAACAAAAGCAGAGGGGTCAGAAACACAAGGTGAAATGAGAGCCCTTGTGGTCGCAACCTTATCAATAAAAAAGTGCAAAAATTTCAGAACAGACAGACTGTGAGGCTTTAAGAACGGAGTCGATAGTTTTAAATAACATGCGCGGGTTATGACAGTAGTGTTAATTGATAACATAGACAGTATAAAGGATGGACGTAGCCACTGTCACTCATTAGTTAGTGAAATCCCGTTATAAAGCCTCGAGCTTTTTACCATCTTGGTGTCTTTAATTAGGATGTGACACACGAGACATTGTACTCTCTTGTGACTGACATGTTATTGGCCCATGAGCATATCCTGGATAATCCTCCTTTCTGGCTCTTAGAATGATCGAAATTTGCTAAATTAACATAATGAGCCCATAAAGTCAGTAAAGCATCTACTGAGGTCACGGAGCCGAGGCTTGTTTTCACACAGACTTCTATACACCCTTCAAAACGTCCTTTGGCAACCTGGGTCGCCCCCTGCTGGCCATTAAAAGGAATGCAAGTTTAAAGCACTTTCATGTTGGCTTGATTTATTAGACCTGGTAGCAGTGTCGATCTTTCATACTGTCTATAGTTTATCATTTCAAATTTCACTTTGTCGTCCAAATATGGTCACTTCTGCCTCTAAAAACCCAACATCGCTGCAGCTGAAGTTGAAGCTTAAAAACGCAGCATCCAGAAATACATTGTTGAGGCCACTGTGGCTAATGTTGTGCGTAATGCAGAATATATTTACTTGTGACTTTTTTTCTAGTGAGGAAAATATCAGAGAGGTAATAAACCTGAATTACTTAAAGTAGCTAAATGACACATTTCGCTGTGGTATGAGTCAGATGTTGAGAATCTGCTTGTGCACTGGAAACAGGTAAAGTTAAAAAAGTGCCCTTACAGTAAACTGACTTTGAGGTAAACCTTCGCCTGTAGCTGTGCTGGTATTAATGATGCCACATCTCCCTCGGATTTGGCTGACGACATCTCTGCCTGCAGCTGGGGCACAAAGGGGCCCTGCTGAGCGATGAAGCTGTAATTTCAGAGCCTGCAAATACTTCACAGGAAATGATTGTGGTAAGCCAAGGAAATGACATAGACTCTGCAGCTCTACTCTGTGTATTACAAAGCGAGAGTCAGGCTTTGCTCGCTGCTCTCTGCTCCTGTTGTTGGTTGCAGGTACTGGACATTAACTGTCTGATGACCTTTCACCGTGTTTGTTTGCTCACCACGCAAGTGAGCCGCTGACCGTTTGATTGCTCTTCTGTTTCACTGCAAATTTCCATCTAGGCAGCTCAACACCTGTTCACTGTTTCTGAGCTCGACCAGACACTATCTCATCGGGGAGCGTGGAGACATGCCCCACGGGGAGCTGAGCGAAATGCAGCTTCAGCTCTCTCTGCAGCACCTTGCGTTGTTGTGCAACCGCAGCGAACCAGAGACAGTCATTTATAAGATGTTTGGCCTGCTGCCTCCGGTCATAGAAGCCTCTGCTGCTGTTGAGTCCAGGACTGTGTGTTCTGGCCTGAGTGGATGAATTAGAGCTGCCAGGACCAAAATAACTCATTGATTCAGGGAGCTCTCCCCGGCTCTGAAGCATTAACATCATCCAGAAGCTATTCTTCTCACTTGTTTGGAGCCGCAAGTTGTCCCGGGGTACCATTATCACGGCCCTGCAAAGGCAAAACAACTAAAAAAAAAAAAGCTGTGGAAGCTATAACATTTTTTTCTCCTTAAAGTTTAGTAATTATTTCACATATAAAACAATGCCATCTGTTTTTGAATCAGACTGTTTAAATACATGAAATTAAGCATCAGTTTTACATAGTGTTTTTTTTTTATTTTTATAATAAACATCAATCAGCAACGAGGTTAAAAGTACTGGTGAAGTGAATAATTCATCATCTCATCACATTTCAGTGTTATGCTGGGAAACTTTTGCTCCTGGAATTCATGTGGATGTTAACTTGAAACTTAACACCAAAGCCCTTCTAGAAGAAAGTCTCGCCACTTACCAGCACCTCTGGGCACTTATTTGGGCAGTTATATTTAAGCATTGTTCTAAATTAACTTTAATTTCAGTGGTGAATAGGACGTAAAGATGACATGCATAGTTTTTTTTTTTTTACCCCTGAAAGTTATTCTTCTACCACCATCTTTGCTGTTCACCCACCTGAACATTGTAGCAGGCCTAGCACACAACCCCATTGAGGGCGACTGTGGCTCAGGAGGTAGAGCGGGTCGTCTACTAATTGGAAGGTCAGTGGCATGTAGTATAAAACTCAAACTGTGTAAGTATATAAATATATATATACTTATATATATACTTATAGTATATATATACTATATAAGTACCAGTCCATTTACCATTGCAATGGCACTCCCTGATGGCTGCAGTCTCCCCATCCAGGACAATGAGCCCCACCGCACTGCAAACCTACTGAGGAACATGACAATGAGCCCAAGTTGCTGACCCCAGATCCTAATCTCATCAGGCACCTAAGGTATGTGGCTAAACAAACATAGACTGTATATAAAAGATAGATGTAGCCACTATGAGGTCACCCATTGGTTTGTGAAATCTCATTTTTTAGGCCTTGAGCTGAGCGTGTTCACTGTTGCCATCACCAGCTTTTTGAAATCAGAGGTGAGGAACCAAGGGACACTGTATGCTCACTGCAGCGACTTCGCCGTAATAAGATAGGGTAATCCTAAAGCATCCTTAGCATTATCCACATTTTTTATTCTAATGGGGAGCCTTATTTACTAAATAAACATTATGTTGTGCTCAATAAGACATGAAACTAGCGATTGAAGCCAGAAACTAATCAGGAAAGTCTTTAGTGAGGTCACAAATTAAGGGAGCAGAAGGGTCTTCTGTCAGAAGACTTTATTTTTTGTAACCAGAGGAGTTGCCCCCTGCTGGCCATTAGAAAGACCTGCAGGTTAGAGGCACAAAATTGTTCATGAACAATTTTGCACTTTGTCGTGCTTTGTCGTGACAAAGAGCCCAAGTTGCTGACTTGGCTTTCACTTGCTGCAGGATTGTGTTGAAACAGCCCAACCCCACAAACCAAGAAACCAAGAACATCAGCTGCCAGTCAACACAGGACACTGCTAAAGGTGCCATGTCCATTCCTCACTCAGCCCGGGCTGTTTTTACAGCACATATTTGTAGACACGACAGGGTTTAATGTTATGGCTGATTTGTGTAAATAAAAGCAATAAATCAACAACACTTATAAAAACAGATGCATTTCATTTTTTCTGGACGAGAGCTTGGATAGGACTTGTGGTACATAAAGTATTTTAAGTACAGGTTTAATTTACTTATACTTTAAGTATTTCCGTGTTATTCTACTTTCTCCTTCTACTCCATTATATTTTGGATGCAAATATTGTACGTTGTACTCCATGCCATTTGTTTTAAAGCTTTAGGTACTTTTTATTTGGCAGATTTTAAAATATAAATCTACTAATATGTTATGCTGTGTTACTACAGGTAAAGCTACCCAGCAGTGTATTAGGAATTCAAATCTCCAGCTGCAACATTAACAGGAAAAAACACATTATTGAATCAATAGTTATGATCCAGCAATATAATGCATATGATTCTGCATACTGAATATTGGTACTTGATGTAGTATTACTTAAGTAGTAAAAGTAACAAGTCTAAATACTTTCTAAATACTTATGTTGGATTATGGTCCTTGTGTATTCCTGTCGGTCTTATTTCCCTCCTTGGTAAATGTCTGTCCTGTCCTGATTAGTCCCACCTGTGTCTTCTTCTACACCTGTTCCCCATCTGCCAATTACTCACCTGTGTCCAATCAGGTCCAATCAGTTTATAAATACTCCTCTGCGTCCCTTTGTTCCCAGGCAGACTGTTTTGTTACTCTTGGTTGTAGACTTCCATCCATTTCTTGGTTTTTCCTCTTAGATTTGACTTCATAGTGTCTGTGTTTTCCTTTTGTTTTTATTTTAAATTACTCTCTTTGTATATGGACTCTTGCCTGAATTTTTTTACTTAATTTGCCTCTTTTTTGGCCTTTGCTTTTGAACCTTAGACTGTATCAAAGCTATATATTTTTAGATATTACTTGTGCATCTTGCATTTGGTTTCTTTTCCTTGTACTGATTCCTCTGATTCATCACAGTGTAAACTCTTGCAGTGCCATTTTTCAAGGAATACCATCTGCACTAAGGCTTGGGGCTGCACATGAGCCTGAAACTCGTATCCAAATTTTACTACACTGTATTTATTTCTGATCAAATATTCAGATTCATACAGTCATATTTTTGAATCTAAGGAAACAGGCCACCACTTTGCATCAGGCTAAATGTTTTTGACATTTTCAGCATGGATTTATTTGGAAATCCAAATAATCAGGCTAAAACAGCTTCTATTTTTCCAGCCAGCCTAAAAACTTTAAGCCCTTTTTTCTTCTCTGCCTTTTGTAGGGCAGATTAACAGAGAACACATCACGGCTGTGGACAGACTCACTGCGCCCTGCCTGCAAAATGGGAACCTTTTTAAAAGTCATTCTCCTCTCCCTGGAGAGCGCAGAGAGGAATGCAGTGAATAATAAAAACGGGGAAATTGCTTGTGAGTGCCAGTCTGTGGGAGCTACGAGGATTTTTAATGAGATTCTGAGCTTGAGAGCTGAAGGAGGGGGAGGCAGGAGTCTCACTGTGCTCGTGGACATCTCTTCTTAACACAGTCCTGTCTATCTGTCTATCTATAGAGCAGCTTCCCCACAGGGAGCAGTTATATTCACTCAGACTATAATGAAAGAGAGCAAAGAGGGTAAAACAGAGGCTGTTTTCAGCTGTATCCTATATCTGATCAATTTGCTGCACCTTGAACCAGAGAAAATGTGTTGCAGATGACCAGGTCGCTCTGAGACATATTTCTCACGGCCAGCAGAACATCTGTAGCAGCATCTCGTCCTTTACTTGCCCTCATTACTCTTTGTGTCACGTCTAATATCCTACAAGTAAAGTGAAGAATAGTTTGGCACCTTTTCCACCTGCCCTGTCCTGCTTAATGAAATCACCTCCATATTTAATGGAGATTAGAGGGTCCAAATAGCGCTGATCAGATATGACTTAAACACGAGACAAGCATGTGATCAGGTCACATAGTTACATCAAAAAATAACCAGAAACCTACGGTGAGATTTTATATCATTAAGTGTTCATTGAAATGCTGAGTCATGCTATGGATTTGGATAAATTAACTCTTCATCTAAGTGCTTACTGTAGCTCTTGGAATGATTAGTCTGCAAAAAAATTCTACCTTAAGATCCTCCTGTTAGCGTTTGTTCCCCATCCGAGTCTCACGTAACTACTGAGTAAATACCATTTACTGATGAAGACCACGAGAGGCAGTTGGAAATGGTAGTTTCCCCCCCAAAAATAACAGTTACCACCTGTAATGCCACCTGTGATGTCATCACAGCCCTGTCACTATTTATAATGGTGCTGAGGAACTCGCTGCAGTCCTGAACGATAAGTGTCGCCGCTCAGACAAAACCGCTGCGTCAGCACTGATACGGGGGTAAAAAAACACTTATTTCATAGTGTAACCTTCACATGGTTTATCAGAGCACACTCTCTGCTGAATCACCTATAAATCATACTCATGGTTTTCACTCATTGTGTCGTTAAGAGATTGGCTATCTTAGCGTAGCTATTAGCTTAGCTCTTAGCTCTAAACACCAGTAGCATGGCAGCAGCAACTAACTCACCAACACTTTCTTGCTCAATTTGTCAAATGTTTACTCATCGGCCTCCTTTAGTGTTAATGGTACTTGTAATAAATGTAGCCTGTTAGACCTGGCTGCGTACTGTTGAAAATAACCCTGTAGCTAGCCAGGCCCCCATAGTCAGTGCAGGTGAAAGTAGCAAAAGTAGCTTAGCCCCAGTTAGCTGTCCCCCAGCAGATTTTACCAAGAACCTGGGAAATCAGGCTGGGTGACAGTGAGGAGGAAGCGTAGTCCGAAACAAAACTTCGTGGAAGTTGCCGTCTTACACGCCTCTATGAAGCTTCTCTCCTCCTGTCATCCCCCCAAAACCAGTTTTACTTGTTGTTATCTATCGTCCACCCGGCCCCTACTCAGAGTTTTTATCTGAATTCTCAGACTTTTTATCTGAGTTAGTGCTCAGTTCAGATAAAATAATTATAGTGGGTGATTCTGACATTCACGTAGATGCTGAAAACGACAGCCTCAATGCTGCATTTAATTTACTACTAGACTCAGTTGGCTTCTCTCAAAATGTAAATGAGCCCACCCACCGCTTTAATCACACTCTGGATCTTAGAAGCATCCGGTCTCTGAGTGATGCTGAAACACTTGTTCATGTATTTATTACTTCTAGGCTGGACTATTGTAATTCATTAATATCAGGTTGTTCTAAAAGCTCCCTGAAAAGTCTTCAATTAATCCAGAATGCTGCAGCGAGAGTACTGACAGGGACTAGAAAGAGAGACCATATTTCTCCCATATTAGCTTCTCTTCATTGGCTCCCTGTTAAATGTAGAATTGAATTTAAAATCCTTGTCAGGTTACAAAATTCGAGAAGTGTACAAAAACAAAGCACTGCTTGCACTGGTAGTTGTGACGTCAATTTTGGCATGCGCCGCCATTGGCGAGGGCGATGACGGGTATAAACGGACCTTAAGTGAACTCTTATCGGTAGATGAAGACCATGACACAGTCGAAAGCCTTGGAAAAGTAAACATAAATTATATTTGAGAATGAATGTGGAGCTTTTATTACTTTTTATTATTTTTTATTACTTTTGTGGGGTCTTTACCCTAAAATATAAAACGCCTTGAGGTGACTGTTGTTGTGATTTGGTGCTATATAAATAAAATTGAACTGAATTGAACTGAATACTGGGCCTTGGTGCAGCACCTCAGTTCATCCTCTGTCTGAAACAAGCTGTTTGAGCTCCTCCCCCTTTAAGGCCAGCTTTCTACTGATTGGCTGCCCCTCACAAACAGAAGAGCTGAACAGCGGGTTGGTGGGGTTTCTGTGTCTGAGATGACCAGATTAAGGATATCCCCCCTCTCTGACATCATACAGAGCAAAGAGTATAAAAACTGTCTGAAACAAAGTATTTAAAGCAGTCTGAAGCTTTTGGCTCACAGTGATTACTTGTACATATTCTGACCTGATTATTGGAAACTTTGGCCATGTTTAATATGAACATCCACCACTGTAACTGTACAAACATGACAGAAAATAATTGGCCCACAATTTGATCGCTTCACAAAGACCAGAAGATGTGGTTGAAAGGTGCAAGAGAAATTAAATTTAAATTTTAACATGAATGCCTTTGAGGTGAAAAATTTACCTTAATCACACCAGTTACTCTATTGTTTTCTTTTTGTGTGTAACATTTACTTGATACAACTCCATCGTTTAATGAAGATCATGAGATGTTGGTGAAAGCCCAGGAGGAACTCAACACACAAGATTTATGTTTGAAAGTTCACTGTTGACCTTAGCAGTTTTAAACTGAATATCTTCTTATTACCTATTGTCATCATCTGATGAAAACCGTGAGATGCAGTTGAAATCTCCAGGAAAAAAAAGGTTTTATAAATATTTTCGTGTAGGCCGACATGAAAATGGAGCACATGCCATCAACTGATTATGAACTTAAAAGCTCAGTGGAAAAGCTAATAAGTAGATTTTGTTTTTTTTTTACTTTTATGCTCAAATATAAATCTTGTGCAGTTTGTTTTTGCAGAGAATTCACCTACATCTTATGGACTTAAAAGTTTATAGTATTTTGATATTTAATTTCTGAAAAATTAGTATTAGTAACAGTATTTGCAGGAATAAATTACTGTTTTTAAATAAAATATCATCATTAGCCTTCCAAACCCACCTATTGCTTTTCTTCTTGGACATTTCTGCTGTTTTATATCAAATCTTTTACATCACAGACATAAAAATGACAAAGTCTTGTGGTTAAGAACAGTCCTTTACTTCGTGGAGAGCTCCACACACATCGACACTGACATGATTTACAGGGAAATTTCATTGTCACACCCAGCAGGAAGACACATAAACGACACTCTACAGTTACAAATGAAAGGACAGGACATCTCGTAAGGTGCTTCATAATATGCAACAGGAATGTTATGAAAAATGTCCACGTGATCCTACAGAGACACCAATACTGCATCTACATATATATATATATATTCATACCATAATATAAAACAATCTACATAAAAATAGAGCAAATATTTACAGAACAGAGACTATTTACAACGTCTAAAATGGGCTTAAAGATGGAGAGCAACATACATATACTGCAAATATATATATATATATATTTATGGCAGATGTACAAACGGAGGAGCCACATGGGTGAAAATCACAAATTAGCCATCTGCAGCAACTGTTCTTTGAACTGCTGAGCGTGGTGCGAGAGGTCGGTGACTCTGTCCACCATCTCTTGGATGGCGGCTGTGTTTGGGTAGTTCAGGGCGGCCGTTTTGGTCGCGGCCACCACCGTCTTTAACAGATCGCACAGCACGTTGCTCGAGTTCATCACCCTGTTGGCCACCTCGGGCACCGAGGCCTGCCGGGACAGCGTGTCCCCGATGAAGACCAGTTTGTGGGCGCTGAGAATGACGAATTTGCTGTGCGCCACGAAGATGCGCGGAGGATGGCCGGCACTGACGCAGCCGAAGAAGGCGTCCACGGCGCTGAGGAGTGTGACGAAGTGCTGCTCGCACTGCTCGGAGTAGAAGCTGAGCAGCTGGCGGTCCCGAGCGCACAGGTGGGTGGACGGGGAGAGGGAGGAGGAGGAGGAAGAGTCTGAGGGAGGTGCCGAGTGTTGGTGTGAAATCCACTGTGTGATGTCATTCTCCACAGGTTTGATCACTTCCTGCTCCAGCTTCTTGAACTGATTGATCTGTGAAGGGAAGAAGCGTCTCGATTAGACAGCAGTAAAGATGTGAGGTCAAAGGGAAAACATTTAGCTTTAAATACACAAAATTATCTATAAAACAGACATCATTTGAAGTGTAAAGGTAAAAAACATCAGGTTCAACCTAAAGATGAAAAAAATGGGGGAAACCTGGGATGCATAAAGCCAAAAAATGGCACAAAATCAACAGATTTCCTTTTATTACCCTCACAAAGGGAGGTTTTGGTGGGAAATGCACATCTCAGCTTTGATTGATTTATTCCCCCTGTGCTTATAGTTTAAGAGGAAACCTCTACTGATTTGGCCTTGTTCCATTTTGTCTTATCCATTTTCTTACCCACTTATCCAGTTCAGGGTCACAGGGCCATTTTGTGCTTCTAATAATTTTAATTTAAGCAGAAAATCGAGGATTTGGACCCCTTGTAAAACCTATTTAACATTAACAAAAACTTTGCTTTTTGCAAACTTTGGATTTCTGCTGTCTTTAAAGTATCCCACTGTGTCTCTGAGAAAGAAATGTTTAATGTCACAATTTAACGGCTCAGATCCTGTAAAGCATTTGCAGAAATAAAAATTCTGTTACTTCAGGAAATTTGAAATTAAATGGCTTAACCACTGCAGGTCCTAACGCAATGAAACAGCTAGTTAAAAGTCGCCTGTCATATTTCATCCTGAAAATTTGGAAAAAATCTGTTTAATTGAAGCCTTTCATGTCACCACTCCTGGCTACAGCTCCGCATCCACAGACACTTCTGTATAAAAATAACACCACAAAAAAAAAAAGAAAGGCATAACTAAAAACTTTATTTCCTTTCTCTCTTTATCCTCGCCCTGTTCGCTATCCACTCAGAAATTCACCGTCTTCTACTGCACGCCAGCCTGAAACTGTAGGCTCCATGCTTACATTTGTACAGCAGCATGATGCACGTGACATCTTTGTTATTGTTTTTTTTTTTGGCACATGTGGGTCAGTTCAGGACCATGACCAGTTCGCCCTGTAACCTGACACTGGCCTCCATTTAAAGAATAATGTGAACCGAAATGTGAAAATCAGATCTGAGCACTGAGGTCTGCAGAGTGAACGCAGCCTTCGTAAGAACTTTGAGGGCCCCTAACCTCTCAGCATTATCATCTGTTTTGTTTAAGACTGTGTGGTATTTGACTCCCACACAGTCCACGCTCCACCTGCGAGACCCAAACAAACACAAAGCCTCACCTGTTCCTGACCCAGCTGAACTTGACTCTGCTTGATTATGTTTTCTTTCTCCAACAGCTCCTTCTGCTGTCGTTCAAAGTCCTCTTTGCCCTGAAGGAAGACAAAAATGTTTGAGAGACCAGACTCACGCAGATTTGATCTTTGATACACGATTAATTAGGCTTCTTATCCTCTGGGCAAAGTCACTTAAGTGTAGCTAAATAGTAGGAAACATAACCCACTGATTGAGGATTAAAAACTCAGTAGGCATAAAATATTTATGTACAAATCCAAGGTTTGTTTCCACATAAAAGCCTCTTGGTGCAGGATTTGAACATTTCTGACCCAGAGGCTGTGATTTTGAACACGGGGACTGCAAAAACCTCAGCAGCGATGTCTCATTTAATACCATCAAAAACTCTATAATCATAATAAAACTCTACAAATTTTTGCTTTATTATTTTGTTACCTGCAAATGCACATAATCGTAGTCCTCCATCCAGCTTTTCACGCACTTCTCGCTGTTGTTCATGTTGTCTTTGTCCTGGCTCGAGGGCACAGGAAAGGGTTTGGTCTGGCCCCCGTAGTTGTCGTTGTCCGAGGAGGGGGAGGTGAGCGGGTGAATCGTGTTCTCGTCAGGTGTGCTCCCGACGGAGAAAGACCCGTCCATGTGTGTCCGCCTGAACAGCAGCTCGGCGTTGTTGCCTATCGTGGAGGCCAGCTGCTTGGCGTCATCGGGAACAGTCCGGGAGACCATGACAAAGCGGTCCAGGTCGTCGCTCTTGTTGTGGTGCTTTCCAGATGAGGCCAGGGCGTTCAGAGCCCAGCTGCAGTTCTCTAGGACTTGGTAGATCTGCAGGAGGATCTGCTGCGAGTCCTCCAGGCGGCCCAGCTGCCTTCTGAGCTTACTGTGCAGGCTGGAGTCTGACAGAGACGTGGCGTTTACTGCGGCCCCTCTGCCAAACACAATAAAGTCCCCCAGAGCGGCCCGGACTCTGTCCAGCACTGTGCGGACGTCATTAGCGTGGCGCTCCATGAAGGGAAAAGTCCTCCAGTGAGGGGAAGCTGCCATTGAATGCAAAGTGCCGACTGAGTTCTCCACTGCTTGCTGCAGGCGGTACAGCCTCTGGACGGCGGCGTCCACATCCAGAGTTAGGCGGCCCTCAGAGCTGGAGCCCGTGGAGGACGAGGAGGTGGACATGCTGCTGCGCGTGCTGCCTGTGCTGGAGAACGACAGGCGGTTCACGCCGTCCGTCATGTCCGCTACTGCGCGGGCATCTTGAGCGGGGATGTCGTAGATGCCTTTGCTCCCATCTCTGTCAGCAGGTGAGCTTCTGTGCTGGGACGTCTGCATGACCCGCGGGATATCGTATACGTCGCTGCGAGACCCCGCCCCTGAATGAAAGGTGGGCGGGGGCACGTCGTAAATACCTTCATTGCCGTTGGTGTTTGGGTGCTGCTGATGAGCTGGAGGCTCCACGCTCGGGGGGAAGTCGTAATGTGACTGGGAGCTCTGCGTGGGCTTGGCGAGGACAGGTGGGGGGACATCGTAGATGCCTTCCTGTTTGTGCTTGAGAGGCTGCGGGAAGTCGTAGTTCCCCTCCTGCTGGGCAGAGTTGGTCCTGCAGGGCGGCACCGAGTAGACCTGTGGGCGTGGACAATCATCAGTGTGTTTATAATAGTTATTAAATTATGCAAGTGCACACACACAAAAAAAAATACTGCTGCAGTGGAGCCTCGACCTAACCAAGGGACTTTATGACGTTTTTTATTTTTTGTGAATCCCCGTCATTATAAAGCGTACTACTACTATTACTAACCATGCACATTACTTCTCTCATTGTGAATTCCCATACATTCATTGATTTGTGCCTAAAAATTGATTTTTCTAAAATTAGAGATGTGCATCCCACGCTCTCTCTGATATCCTCCCAAACAGATGCAGAAACACCTGCGACGTGACTCATTTTTCCCCCCTTCCACACACAAACACCTCCTCTGAGCTCTTTCTGTAGTCACGTCACACCATCTACGCTCCACAGGTGCTGTCACGCTTTCTCCACTTAAAAATGCAAACACTTATATCACACTAAGATCGATCGTGCTTTGTGAAGCATCGAGCCTTGAACTGTAAAAAAAAATAAGGGACATCGAGGGGCCTCCGAAGCATCCTTAGAGCTGGGGCCTACAGTAATACTGGTTGGTCAGACGTGGACATAACTTAGATATAACGAGTAAGAAACAAATGCTTCTAAACTAAAGGTTTGGAAGCATTTGGTTCACTTATTGTGGAAATAAAGTGCAGCACACACAGTGATTCAGCAAATGTGTGCCTCTACAGATGACAAGAACAGTCAGAAACTGACTCTGTGTATGCAGTCTCATTAAAAAGTGAGGAACTAGCACTGCTGTGGTATTGGTTTCCTAAAATGGTTTAGGACATTTGAATCTTTTGGCTTTGGCTCTTTCTGAGGCCTCGTCTAAGTACATAGTCAAAATACAGCAGCAAAATGTTCACTCAGCCCGTATTCAGGCGGACGAGTTGGAACGCTCTAGAAGGTCACCCACAGAGAAGGCTCCTCCTCCTCAAACGCAGCTCGAGAAGAACTCACCCGAAATTTGACATACTTTATTTTGCAGCCATCTTAAGATCAGCGATTAGAAACCTGGATTCATGCAGAGGAGGTCATTTTCTTTAAATCCCCTCCCCGGGTGACCCATTTTATGACATTTAAAAAAATCTGCTAAACAGAGAAATTGGACTGTAAAAGCATGTCAGTGGGTTTTACTGGATGCAGCGTGTTTGCACAGCAGTCCTGCAGTTAGAGATTGAGGAAGTGAAACCCCTTCTGGCTTGGGTAGATACTATATTTGAAACCTCAAATTTTCAGCCTCCAATTCCTTCCTCTAATGCAACAAAGCCCTCACCCTCCCTCTGACCTGACAGAGCAGTGTGTTCTGACGTACATGGCACGGAGCATGATGGGAGCGCAGCGGGGGGAATAAAACTGATTTCAATCAGCCTCCAAACGCACTCTTTACAGCTAGACAGGCCTGCCCAAGCTGTAATTAGGAACGACGCAAATAACAGGTCCCAGCATATTTCAGGTTATTACAAACAAACTGATGGCGCGCTGCCTGGTCGGCTCTGGTGAAATCTTAGAGGGTCTGGCAAAAGAAGAGTTATGTCCTTGACAATTTTTTTTTTTTTTTTTTCCCCCTGCTGGTTTAAACATGGAGCCGTTTTGGTTAAACTCTCCTGGCAGGCGAAGCTTTCATTTAAGGCGGCCACAAGAATGCAATAAATATGACATCTGACGTATTATTCATTTAATATAGACAATTAAGAGAAATTCTAGGAGCTGTGTCAATAAACATAAAAATGAATTTTTCCGGACATACACGGCCTCCTTAATTCGGCTTGATGTGACTGAAACAAATGGAGTGGCTGACTGATATGCCCTTTCACTGTGGTTACTGGAGGTTTCTCTTACCCCTTGAGAGGACGGAGGTATGTCATAGATGCCCTGTGTCCTGGGGTCCATTTGTGATGGGGGAACATCGTAGACACCCTGGTTTCTGGCTCCGCCTTGCTGACCAGGGAACATCTGACCAGGTGGAATATCGTACACCTGAAACATGGGAGCCACGTGTTTATGAAAAAGAATTGCACAAAGTTTGGTCTTTAAATTAGTTGACCGTAGTTGAGTAGATTTTGTATCTTTGGTTTAACTGTTTTGGTTTTTGGCGACATGTGCATAAGCAGAAACACAACATGGCTGTGGCTCAGGAGGTACAGTGGGTCGTTTACCAACTGGATTTAATCCCCGGGTTTTCCAGTCCTCATGTCAAAGTGTACTAGAGCAAGATACTAAACCCCAAATTGTTGATCAAAGTGTGAGTGTGATATTTAGGAAGCATTTAAAGAAATTAAATGCCCTATTATTTCTATTTCCAATTCCATATTTTTATTGTTAGGGTCTACTAGAGTAGCTTTGCATGATTCACAGTTCAAAATAATCCTTATTTCTCAAATGCTGGGCCTTGGTGCAGCCCCTCAGTTCACCCTCTGTCAGAAATAAGCACTTTTAGCACTGTTCCCTTTAAGGCCAACTTTCTTCTGACTGGCTGGCTTAAGCTGACCATATTAGGAATATCTGTTCTCACTGACACCACACAGACCCATGAGCATAAAAACAAATCTATTTTTTCTAAAAATGAGTGTTGTGAGCAGTCTGAAACCTGGGCTTTTGGCTCACAGGGGATTACTTGTACATATGCTGACCTCATTATTTGAATCTTAGTCCAGTTTAATAAGGTGAACTCAGTAGTTGCAGGGCATCATTGTCATTTATTTGGAGTTGTGTTTTTGCCCCGTATTTACTCTGTTTTTGCTCCATTTTTGGTCTCCATTGGCTCATGAGGGAAATATCTGCCATGTCAACTGCTAAATGCTCCACTTCCATAACCTGCTAATCTCCACATGTGTCCGTCTGCTGTTTGGTAGTTGTTTGCAGTGGGTTTTTGGCTAAAAACAGCTGGCTGTTTTGGCTGAGAACAGAGCTTAAACAGCTTGAAGAAACTGAAAACAGTGAGGTTAAAGACTGGACCTGAAACTCACTACAAAGCAATGTAAAGTCGAAGTTAGCTGCAAATTCAAGTCATAATTCCCTGTACCTTCATCACTGTGAGCAACTCAAACTGTTTCCACACTGCACCTGATCTGTTATTCTAAAAATATCTATTATAGTCACTTTAAACAGTACAGTATATCTAAATATCAGCACGTGAATATAACATCACTACTGCTCTGCAGGTTTTATCAGCATGAGACAAGATGAGAACACAAAACTCTAGCTGTGAAGGATCCTTTCTGAGAAAAGCTCATCTCTGCACAGAACAGGAAATGTGGTAGTATAACACCTTGCAGATCAGAGAATCGGCTTTCTCGCTTTGACAAATGTAATATATTTGCCTAAGCACGTTGTGTTGTGTCGACAGCTTGTCTGAATGGTTTATTTTTAAATACAACAACTGCAGATGTTTGGATAAGAGGTTAAGACCCAGCACAGATGCACTTTAATCTTTTAAAAGATGATATAAGCGTGTTGGTAAACTTCGGCTCATTTATGCCTCACATTATTTTTTTATACATTCTGAGACGCAAGCTGTGCTGTTAAACACATTTTAAAGTGACATACTGTGCTCATTTAAAGCTCTATAATTTTATTCTTGGACTTTCTTAGAACAACTTTGCATGATTCACAATTCAAAATAATCCTTGTTTATCTTACACTGGGCACTGATGCAGCCTCTCTGTTTGAAACAAGCAGTTTTAGCTCCTCCCCCCTTTATACCCTTGCAAACAGAATGTTTGAATAACGAGTGGGTGGGGATTAGAAAAAAACATCTGAAACTGAGTGTTTAGAGCAGTGTGAAGTCCGAACCTTTGGTTCACAGGGATTACTTGTACATACACTGACGTCATTATTGGAAATTTTGGCCATGTTTAAATATGAGCATCCACCTTCGTAACAGTCAATAAATAACTGAAAATAAGGAAAAGCATAATAGGCTCCCTTCTTTACTGTTTAAAGCAGCCACTGTCTTCTATTCATTTCTGTTTTGTATGAAGAAACTTTCATGTTTTGTCATTATTGCATTATTTTTGCTGTCTGCTAAATTATTCTGTCCCTGAGAAATCAATGTATGAATCTTTTAAAAAGCACCGTGGTTGACATGTTTGTAGTTAATGGGTTAAAATCCTTTTCAGTAGGAAAATTGGTCTTGTAAAATTAAGGCTATTAACTGCTTTATTTTAATTATGTTATTTTTTGAAAAACACAGTTTTTTAAGGAGTTTTAGGAACTTACAATGGTTACCAAATCCCTTCATTATAAGTCACAGGGTGCACTTTATTGTTGGATTTACTATATTATACTATATTTACTATATTAAAGCTTTTTCATTTGGCAGAAAAGGTCATGTTGATGTGTTGCACGTGCAGCAGGAACATGAGGAACCTACCCCCTGTGATCTGCTGGGTGGGACGTCATAGAGGTCCTGCTGGTTGTGCTGTCCTGGGCTGAAAGTGTAGGTCTGTCCCACTCTGGTCGGGGTCACCACCTGTCCGAACACAGCGGGAACACAAACACTCAGAGCTGTTGTCCAGATGAAAAAAAAAAAAGACACCTGGACAAGAGGACAAATGCTCACAAACTAACAGTCCTGCTGCCACCCAGCTCTCAGGCGTCTGTACATGCATGCGTGCTGGCTTTTATTTGTTTTTCCTGTTTTTCATTCCTAGTCCCCAAATGACCCGAGGACAGTAAGTGATTACAGTCGAGGTAGATATTTTCTAACAACATCCTCCCCGTGTCAGGCTGTTTATAAAGGTCCCAGGGAATGAAGTTATAAACAGAACCCTGGAGCTGCTTGCAAAAAACTCTAGTCAGCTGTTTTGAAGGCATCACAGGCACGAATGTGCCCCTGGACTGAATCTGACTGGGGGCCATTTTCCATCATTTATACAAGATCAGAAATTGCCAAAAGCCCAAAACAGATTTGTAGAGGCCAATGACGTAAAAAGAAAAAAATTCTATGTACAATGGTGTAAAACCTCACGCTGGAGAAGCTGTAACAAACACATGATTGGCATTCTTTTAAATTGAAAACTATTATTGTATATGAAGTATATGAAAGCCAATTCAGCATTTATACTATAGAGATCCTAGCTTGGTCACCTAAGTGTAGAAATTTACTGTAAAAACAGGAAAAGTCATTAATTTTGAAAAAGTATTCTGGCCTTAGCTAATGGTTACACATGACCATGTATATTTCTACTTTTAAAAGTTGCTGTCTTTGTTTAAAAATAGAACTATTTAAGCAAAAAAGAAAAAAAAAACATTTTAAAAACAAAGCTAGCTACTGTTAGCCTACAATACCAGCTAAACCAGATAAGTCCCTTAGTAAGGCCTAAAATAGCACCAAAACCCCTAAGTACACTAAAGTGATCACTGGGTTATTTAAACAATGAGAAACAGTTGTATAGTCTTACTTTAAAAGCTTAAAAAGCTAAACCACTGATTGTAAAAACCACTGTAGCTAAAATTCGCTTTCATTAGCCTGAATTAGCTTACTTACGCCAAATAAAAGAGGGCAACAACAAATATTTGAGTGTATTAAATTGAGCAAGGCTGTGTTGTTATAAATTTCACTTTTTATTCTTATGAGGCATGTTGTGTATATTTATTCCCTTTTAAAAGGGCATAACATGTTAAAGAAAAGTTGTTTTGGAGCTAAAGTTTGTTACCCTTAGCCTGTAGCTACTTGAAAACAAAAAAAGGTTGTAACAACACAACACAACACTTAAATATATTAAAGTGTTAAAGGCTGTGTTTTATTTTAGTATTAAACTTCTCATTTTTATTTCTATCAGAGTTGTAAAACATGAAAAGAGAGAAAGTTTTATAGGTAATGCTAGCTAGTGTTAACCTGCAGTAGCTACTTATATCTGAATAACTGGGCTACAGAGGTAAAACCCCTGACTGATGAATATTAACAGTGAGAGAAAACTGACACGTGAGGGGTTGTTATATCTCAGCCAACTGGGAACAAAAAAAACCCAAAAACAGAATATTCCACAATACTGCAGTTCAGCTAATAAAAGCTAAATAAAACATAAAACTAATGTGGTTCAGTTGAGCAATAAAAATGAGTTAACCTTCAGTAGTGCTTTGCAAAAACAGTGCATTTTAGCCTGCAAGGACTTCATCTGAATGGAAGATGGTTTTATAGCAAAAAGGGCATTTGAGAGTGAGTTTTATCGTAGTGCTGGCAGGACTGCGGGTTTCTGAATCCAGAAATCTCTGGTGAAGTAATCACTGGGTCACTGGTATTGATGAACAGCCCTCTTAAACTGAAGTATTTGGTGCTGTACGATTTAATACACCTTTAAAATATTTTACACTGCGGTGCCAACAGCCTTAGGAATAATGGCACGATTACTGCCCGGAAAAAACAAAACACAAACACATGCTGCTGGCCTCGCCTACGCCCTTGACATTTTTACCCTGTTAATTATTTAACACATTTTTCCTCCTCTTTTCCCGTCAGTGGTAATCAGCTCCTCCACACCTCTTAATCCCAGTGTTTCAAACCCCCCCTCCCAACCCTCAGGCCGGCTCGTATCCCCTAAAAGCAGCATAGCAGCAGACCTCCTTGCTGCGTCAGACAGACGGAGGAATGCCGGGAATGTCCTTCCCTGAGCCCAGTACTCCTCTTCTGCCCCCGCACACCGCTATCGCCACACTGGAACGAACAGGGTTCATTAGCAGGGCCCGAAAATAGGAACCATACGCACGGCTTCCTGGCAGAGGGCCGAGTCTCCAGGGACGTAAAAGACCTCAGTCCCTTTATCCACTCCTGAGTCACTTTATAGTCGAGTTAATATCCTAATAGCTTCTCTCGTACTGAGACATTTATCGGAGCATGAGCAGTAGGAGACGTAACCCCAGAATGGGATTAATGCTTCAGAGGAACTGGTTTGTAAAAGAGATTTATGAAAAAAGGTAATACAAGTGGAAGAAAAGGGAAAGAGAGAGGAACGGAAAATGAGTTGCCTAGTATGGAAAGGAATGCCATTCATCTGACTAACAGTAGTCCATATGGTTCTTATGAGTCCAATCTGAACAAGCTCGCAGAGATTTAAGGTGTTCACTGTTGGCGTTCCTGGTCGAGCATACATCATTCCTGCAGGGCCCGCGGGGTCAGAGCTGAAAACGTACACCGTGGACTTTAAATGTGCTCTGAAATAAACCAGCAGAGGAACAAACAGCTGCTTCTGGCTCTTCTCACGCACGTCACTCACACACACTCTGGACTTTTAGCACCGCTTTTTTCTTTTAAAGGTTTTATCTGCTAAAAAGCATACACAGAACAGTGATGGAAACCATGCTGTCGTCATTTGTTGCTGCATGACTTCAATCAGGAGTTTTCAAAGTTGGGCCCTTCCAGCCTCCTTATTATTGTCAAAAACTACTGATGGTGCCAGCAGGGAAAAGGTTAATGTTAATTTCACACCTGTATTTACTGACTTATTTTGTTTTCTGGGATATTTTGTCATGGGGTAACTTTGATCTCTGGAGGCCTTGGTACCATCAAACCTATGCCCAATTAGCTAATACTGGTTCCTGCTTTTACAATGTGCCCATGAATGTACTGACAGCTATCACTGGGTCACTTTAACACTGACGAAATCTGACCTGACTATCCCCAGCATCATTTTTCCAGTTCCCAAAAGCAAACAAGCACTGAGGTTCCAGTGCGAGTTTAAAATGATCCAGATTCTTTGAACACCAGTGAAATGTTCAGTGTGTTACAGTAAAATGAATTGTTTTTGGGGGCTTGTGTCTATTCAAATAATAAGGGACAAATAATAAGGAATGAGAGCCTGATGCAATGCAGTAGAAACTTGGACCTTGAACTTGGGACAGGACCTGTCAAACATCTCTGATAAAATCTTCAGGATGTGTTTAAAAAGATTTAGTGCTCAGATTCATCTGGTTTATCTGATTTATTGTCTTTCTATTAGCCTGGCTTAGGAGCAGCTTTGATGTCTTTTCATATTTTTTTATTCTTTGCCACATAAAAATGTGCTGAAATTTTTTAAAAGTAGGCATTTTAAACCTCCCAGACACAGGAGATAACAAGCCAGGCTTCTGCTTGTGTAAAAGGTCACTCTGCCTGGCTGCTTTCCCTGCGGGTTTAGCCTATGTGCGTACGATAAGGGGAAGCCTGGACCCAGCTGTCACATGCAGATGGCAGCGAAGTGTCTGCTGAAGAACTCGGTGACCTTTTCCACAGGTACGTGTCACCGCTTTGAGTGGCCGTCAGTGGCTTCTCTCAGCCTCTGCCAGATGCACACCGCTCGTTTATTTCCCATCTCTGCCTTCTGTTTACCCAGCAGGCTGTTGCTCTAAGGCCACTTGGCACAGCTATAATTGCTGGCGAGCAAATATTTGCCACATCCAGTGAGGTTATCGCTTGCATGGCGGCAGTGTGAGCCCTTTCAGAGAGCGATGACATCATGAAGAGCCAGGAGGAAGGGGGGTGGGCGGGGCGCTGAGCAAACATTTGTTCCCACTCAGGTGATAGGAGCTTAGGATTCCTTCATGGAAGAGGCAGGGCAAAGCGAGTGGCTTAAATGAGCGCCCCAAGGAGCCAAATAGATGCCTTGTTAACACTCCTACGCGTTGTGGTGACTGATTCACGTCTCTTTCAGCAGGACCCTGTTTACTTAGCCTGCTGCAAGGATCAGGTTTTGGCAGGTAGACCTTTAAAGCTTTACTTCAGAGTCATTTGAGAGGTCTCGTCATAGCATCAATGACTACCTCATAGGTTTGTTATATACTCTCTCAGGTTTTATGTACTGAGGGGCATTGGACCGCACTGTATGGACAGTCTGATGTCAGATTTTACTGGTATACACATTTTAAACTCTAACCAAACTACTAAGCTCTAGCACATGTTAAGAGTTTGGTCTCATAATGCATAGAAATAGAGCTGGAATAAAGTTTTAGGTAGTCTATTAACAATGTGACGTTATTGTCAGTAAAAAACGATTTTAAAAAACAAAGGTTACACATTTTGATAGTATAGGGTTAGGGTTGGGTCACCAATGAAGATTTAGACAGGGTTAAAAGTTTGTTCCATACCACAGATTCCGATAATTGATTGTTTCAAGTCACTTTTACAGCATTAAAAACTGGCTTCTCAGAAGTGATTATTAATGTATTTTATGATAATTAACTGGCTATTTATCTATTTGACTTTTGGACTTCAAGTTAAAAATCATGAAGTTACTAATTCAAATACTTTCATGCACTCAGTATGAAAATGATGTGACTTATATGTTTTGGCCTTTGCAGTCACCACATCTCGACCTTAACTTGTGAGGCAGCTGGATTGTCAGAAGGCTTGCAAGATCATGATCACGAGACTAAATCTCGCCAGACTTTAAGAAATGTGGTTGCGGCCGAATCACAGTTGGTCATATCGGTCAGATATTCTGACGGCTACGGGTGTGTTTAAGGTATGACAACAGTCAAAAACAGCAATGGCGTCACCTTTAGAGGTGAGCCTTTATGCTGCTACTGCATCAGAGCTGGAGAACAAAGGGTGTCTGCAGGTAACAGCAAGTTAAATGGAAGACCTTTTATAAATCATCCATTCATCTTCTTTCTTAACTGCTCAACCAATTCAGTGTTCCAGGAGCTGGAGCCTATCCCATCTGTCATAGGGTGAGAGGTGGCGTACACCCTAGACTTGTCGCCAGTGCTTCACGGGGCCTTTTAAAAAACACTTTAAAGACCAAACTTCCCTTGAAAATACACAATGAATGAAAAGATGCCAGTTCAAAATGAGCTTAAGAACACTGTCCCAAAAGATATCTCATTATCTCTTTGTACCCTTCTCCAGGCATCAGCTTTAAACCACCAAGGAGCCCATTTTTGTCGTTTAACTTCCCATTTCTGTAGACTTACATGCTGGCTAGCATGATCTTCATCATCTTCAGGGTTTCCAAGAGTGTAGCACAAGCCTGGTTTCATCTGGGATTTTCTATTTTTAAATGCATAACTTAAAAATGTTGAGTTAGCTAATGTAATTTATCGGCTGAGTTAGTCAAACTATAAAATACAGCCTTAATGACAGTCACACTGCATGATCTAAATGTGTAGAGGAGGCACAAATGGCAGCATCGAGTGCTGGAAATTCCTACTTCAAAACTTTCAGACCTATCCAAGCTAAATTTAAGACTGTTCAGGGCTTTTTTTTTTTATATATATATAAATAAATATGTATTTAAGAAAACTGAAAACCTTTTAAAGGACCCACAGACAGCCTGAAAGAACAGCTCTCAGGGTGAAGGTCTTCTCCCATCTGGCTTTGAAAAGAGTTTGATTCACCAGCTGGCTCCGCTGGTCATACTCCATGATAGACAGACTGTTCAATCACCTGCCAAGGATTTTTTGAACGTGCCCGTCATTTTCCAAACAGTTTCCTTGGTCGACTTCCCAGATGGTTCAGTGTGTAAAAACCATCTGGCGCGTTGAGTTAATCTCGACCCAGCTCAACCCAAATAGGAGCTTTTGGATGCAGCGCTCGCCGCCACCAAAGTCGAAACAACAAAGGAGGGTATGTATTTTAGAAAAAAACATTTGTATTCCTTCAGCCAAGATAAAATCAAGCCATTCTGGAAACTCGCCCAGCTTACTAAGACACCTCATGTTGGTTTGTCCTTCACTCATCTGTATTATCACGATGTATTTACCCTCCTCTGCGGTTCATTTCTTCATGACTGCCTCGGGGTGAGTTATGACACCTCTGTGTGGCGACACTTTACCAGGTATCATCCTTTCACACCCTTTCATTGGTTACTTACACACACACACACACACACACTCAACCACTACCCTCATCCGCACCCACGCTAATGACCTGCTGACATATCAACATCAACAACCCTAACAAGGCCTTTCACCACACCGTGGCATATAAAAGATGGTGACAATGACACTGCCGGTAATGCAGCAACAACTCTCTATTGAATTTCCTCCACCCGTCTCCTCATTCACACCTCCTCATCTCCGCTCTTCTATGTTTCTACCTGCAGCCCTGTCAGCACAACACTTTTTACCTTTAAATGAAGGTCAACTGAGGGCACAGGAAGTAACCACGCTATCAGTCGTATGTTAGGTAAGTGTGTGATTGTGTGCATGGCTGCATGTGTTTTTGCTCCTGCTGAATCACAGCACAGAGACGTCTTTTGCAGCTTGCTAATGTTCCCCTCCGCCACTCAGCGCTGCACCAGCCTATTAAAGTGCCAAACTAATTAATGCAGGTAATTAAGTCTTGAATCCCGAGAGGCCGTCGGCCGTCTCCATAACACGTCCAAGCGGCTAAACCCAAACAGACAGCGGGCTTAATGAGGGGCGTTAAAAGAGAAACGGGCTGATTTTTTTAGCTCTAATCAGGATCATCGTTCATCCTCCATGATCAAAGCAGCATTTTAATCCTGTGGCACGAATATCTGAAAAGATGTAAGATGAGTCTGACATTCAGCGTTCACTTTCCAAGAAAAATATACCAGGAGAAAATCCTCTGAATTCTGGGAAAAGGCAGGATAACGTGGAGTGAGGAAGCTCTTGAGGCTGAGAGGCTGTCTGACATTTAGCAGGTATAAACTTTACCAAATTCTGCACCTTAGTTCAGTGTGTTAGCATGCATAACTGACACAACACCAAGTCACTCATTTTCAGGTCCAGTTCAGTACAAGATAAATTGAATTTGGAGCCAGTTATGGTGCTGATGAACAGTTAAGGAGTCACCAAAATACAATATCCAGAAATAACAGTTTAGTCTGTAACTTTTCACATATTTGGAGGAAAAAAGAATAACAGGTCTTCATCACAAAAGTGCCATGCCCTCAAGCCCAGTTTATGGTCACCACATTGGTGTGACGTCACCACAGCCCTGTCACAGTTTATACTGGTGCTTGAGGGTGTGCCGGACTCACTGCAATTGTCTCCTGAATGTCACCACTCAGAAAAAAACCTCCACATCAGCGCTGGTATAGGAGTAGAAGAAGTTGACACAGTAAGCTAAGAAATTGTGGAGGTTTTTCAAAGTTTTCTCCAGAAAGTCTAATCTTTTCCAGCTGTTGCAGCATCTCCCTCTCTGCAATCTAGAAATCTGAGCTCCTGTACTGACATATCACTGAAATGGTGGTAAAGACCAACATGATCGTACACTCCAACCCAGCCACACCGGCAGTGCCGTGTGCACCATGTAGCAAAAATCGAAAGGTGCAAGACAAGAAGAAATCCCGCCAGCAGCTGTGACATCATTCGTGTCATTCGTGCGCACTGCCATTCACAAGGGTGACGGTAGTGAGCATAAAACTGGGGAAGAACTATAACAGATAATGTAGCCTTTGGTGCATTTAAATAGCCCACAGTGGTAAAGCCTTTGTCAGTTCTTTATCAGATCTGTCTAACTTAAACTGTTCTGTCTGCTTTTTACTGTGAAATGTCTGAATAAATATGTGGATTCATACAGGCACTGGATTAAATGGTGTGATTAAAGGGTCATAATCAGGTAGAGAGGATTGTCTACCAATTAGAAGGTCGGTGATTCGATCCCCGCCTCCTCCAGTCTGCATGTCGAAGTGTCCTTGTGCAAGATACGGAACCCCAGATTGTATGTCTATGTGCATGACAGTGAAAGCGGGTGAAAGTGGCTTGTAATAAAAAGTGCTTTGAGTGTTCAGTGAGAGCAGAAAAGCGTCATATAAGTACCAGTCCATTGACCAAATGTGTCAGGGTTTATTCTCAAGGGAACTTGAATGTCTGCAGCAAATCTAATGCCAATCATCCAGTGGTTGGAGAGATATTTCTGTCCAGCAGTGGAATGACAGACCCACATTGTAATCCAAAGAGCCACTAGTGCGGCTGAAAATGCCAAAATGAAACTGGTGTTGGCTTCTTAAATGTAAAGACCTCCTGGTTTTGTTTGTCTTCTGCGATGTGAAACTGAATCTGTTTCGGTTTTTGGATTGTTGGCTGGCTAAAAAAAAAAAAAAGAAAAAAAAAAGATATAAAATATGTAAGCTCTGGCTTTTATAAATGCTTTCATGAAAGCATTTCCTGTCTTCTCTCACCCTTCCTCTGCTACTTTATCACATTGTCTGCTTCAAACTTTCCAGAAGAGAAAGTCCTGTCAGTGCGCTCACCGCAGAGCAGATTACTTTTGGTGTGACTGATTTATGACCTTGCCCTCTTGGTCGAATCTCACCGGCCAGCGATTCATCACAAATGTGACAATGGCGAGCGTCTGAAGGAGTCGGCCTCCTTCAGGAAGAAATAACTCACTTATCTGGTGCTGAGACTGTCGTGCGCATGATTAGGCAGAGAAAATACGGCCGAGGCAAACAAACAAGCTATTCATTACACGTAACCTGGTTACTTCAAAAAGCAGAGTTTTTATCAAGGTAGACGGCACACCCTCGCAGCCCATAAACAGCTATCAGAGAACTTCCTTGAGTTGTGTGTTGAGTTCAGTAAACCTCTTGTTGCACTCTTTATGGCACCAGCGAGCAGATTGGATCTACGGCTACGACACAGCGAAAGGAGGAAATGCCCATACAAGGAGCAGACTTCATGAAGGCAGGAAGGGAGGAATGAAAAGGCTGTCTGGAAGGAGTAGATAAGAGCAGATATTTGAACTTTGAACCCAGCGGGGTGACCTCAGCGCCTGAGTCAGAGGGGGGGGCACAAAACTGACGGGGTGAAACAGACACACCTTTCAGAGACGGAGAAGAAGAAGGAGGAAAATCAAGAGCAGAAGGCTGAGATGAAACACGGGCCTCTGGGAGCAGGATGATAAAAGGCTGCTCCTGGCCTCCATGTGAGGAGGCTCTTTGTGTGGCCGAGAGCTCCAGGCATCCTTCCCACACGGTCCCAGCTTGAAGGCCATGAAGGGATGGGAGGGGGAGGTGGGGCAGCTGTGGAGCTCACCCTCCCTGGAGGGTCACCCAAGGACAAGGCCGCAGCATCAAACCAAACAGCCAGAGCGGCAGCGAGTGCCAAACCTCAATGTGCCTTTATATACCAGAGCCCCACACCACATGAAAGGAAAACAACCAGTCGCCAATCTGGATTTGCACTGCAGGGCTGGCATGCAACCTCCGAGGACACATTCATGACATACAGGAGCCTCTCTCTGCAGGAGGGGATGATGGCTTTGGAGTAATACGAGAGGGGATTATCAGTCTAGGAAGCCGGCATCAGTCTCAATAACCATTTGGGAAACCAAATGCATGTTTGCACATGACAACATGAAAACGGCTGTTGTTAAAACGACACGCAGCGTGAGTCAACGAGCCCGGCCTGTCATCAACACCGACGAGCTGTAGTAAACAAGCCTGTGTTTGGTGATTTTTAAGAGCAAAGGTCAGAGCTTGGATTTCACATCAACAACAAATATTTCCATAAATACTCTGATGCAGTACAGTTTGAATGGTTTGGTACAGACTCTCTGACTCGGGATGATATTTCCTTGGTGTGATCCAAACACTCGCACCATGTGGAGCTCAGAGGAAACAAGTGTCTTCTTTTTAAAAATATGGAGCATTTTAGTGTCTTAGCTGTTACAATAATAATTATACACTTTTAAAAATTACTGTACTGTTATGAAAGCAAATGACAAAAATGTTAATCACTGCTTTTCTTTTGTTTTCTCTGCTGTAACAAAAATGTACCGTGACTCCAAAACAGAGGCTCATATGTATATCCAGGATAGTTTAACATAACTATAGGTTTGTATCACAGCCTTCACTTTAATTTAGCTTTGAGAGAGATGATGTTTTTCCATCACTTAGGTGTAATGAATGGCTCTAAATACTGAGCCTTAGTGACCGTCTACAGTCAGAATTAAAGCAAATTTAAAACACAAACCACAGAAGAATTTTGGCTTCAAAATAAGATCTTTTTTAATGAAATGCAATTAAACCAGGCTAAACAATAGAGTAAAATCTTAATAACTGCTAAGAAAAGGGATATAATTGAGTATATTGGTTTTAAAAGAGTTGTTTAAAAGACTCAACTGCTATTTTTATATAAGAGTGTAAATGGAGCATCACTCTAATTGGCCACTAACTGGTTGAAATTAAAATTTTATGGTGAAAACAATCACTGTGATGAAGGCACTGTGGCAAAAAAAGGCAAATTGTTCCGTTTTGTTAACCATGAATCTGAAAATGAACCAACTTGTAATTTTGTTTGTGTGAATATTTCTATATATGTGACTTTTTTTTTTTTTTTAAATCCAGGGCTAAATTAATCTCTGGTTTATTTTTTGTACAGATGATCCAATCAGGAGAGTTTCATGTCTATTCAAGCTTTGGAAGTGCTCCTCCTTAAACCTCAGAAAGCTAATTGCTATGCATGAACCAACAATACTTCTCCTTTTTCCTGCTGTTTCACTAGCGATATTGGCTCTAACAGAGCAGACTGTGGCCACAGAGGCCGATGGTGCTTCTGTCCAAGAGTCAGACAGCACTGGAAAACAACAGGGCCTTGTCAGGACGCACTGACACACGGAGACACGCACACGGTCAAAATCTTTCTATTCAATAGACGGGAACAATCACCGAAAATTGCAGCACTTTGATAACCACAGATTGGACGGCCAGTTAAACGTCCAAGACTTCATATAATCTCTCCAATAACACGATTACAGCATAGAAACACACTCTCATTAGAAACACATTTCATTTTCCATGTTATCACAAAGCCTTTTTAATACCGCTCCTCGGCTAAGCCTTGCAGCCTGTTTTGGAAAAGAGAGGTGCTGGTTGACAGGTCTGCTGCTGCTGCTGCTGTGTGTGTGTGTGTGTGTGTGTGTGTGTGTGGGATGATTGACAGGTCTCTCCCCTCAGCCCCCTGGCTCTGACTGACTTTATCACAGTAACTCCTGTGCAGTTGAATCACAGTAAGTCCTCTAAGCCCCTGGCGCCTGCTGCCTGTTTACCTACTAAAATGCACACCTTAGCTCATTTCTATGATGGCTGGAGCTGATTTGTTTAAAAAAAAAAACCCTTAGGATATCAAAAGCTCATTCAGCATATAATTACCATCTGTCTCCTGAAGGGACGATCTCGTCTGAGGTGCTCGTAGTAGTTAAACGGTTGAATAACCTGGGAAATTTCCCCCTCATATGTTGGCACACCTACAAGTGACTTCCACGTGTAATGAAGTAATGACATGCTAACTGCTCACCCTTGTTTAACTGCGGCATTTAAACCAAGACTACGAAACGTCTGGCAGTGTAAAACAAAAGCAGGTAGACAAGAAACAAAGGTTTCAACTGGCTCAGTAATATCAGTAAATGGAGACACCTAAGATAAGAAATGCTTTATTTATCCCATATTTGGGAAATTCTTTCATCACAGCAGTTGAAATGACATGTCAATAACCAGTCGTTATCCAGTGCTATACGTTAGCTTGTTTGCTGGCTAATGTTTTCTATAACCAGTTTTGGGCACTGCTGTTTGTTAACATGAGCCACCATTACCTGCCATTAACTGAAAGACCAGTCACTTGTGGAAACTATAATTTCCTATTTTTAGTGGCTTTAATGCTTATGAATTTAACTTTTTATCTGTCAGAAGGACTTTGAGTTATTTTTCCTTTTTGAAGCTGCACACTTGAGCAAAATGACCAGTTTCCAAACTGGTTTGTATAATACAAAGATTTGATTTTAATCTACTTTTTGCAGAGTTCGCTTTTTGCCTTTAATTTTCATATTTCTACTATAAAGTCAGGACAGCATCAGCTGAAACGCAAGTGCTCAAGCTGATAACTATGTGACTAAAGACGATCAAATGTGACAAAAATGATGTAATATGTTTTTAGTAGACATATACACTTTAAATTATATACCATCTAGGCCATAAAACAGCGAATACATGGATAAGCTGTTTGGAAGATTGTATATATAGCTATACTGTAAATGGCCAAGCCAAGTGCAGTGGGTTTGCCAGTGACCATGTTTAAAACATTTAAATGCAGCTGCGCTCCACCAAAATCCAAAAAACAGCTCTGTACTGTTTGCTTTTCCACAAGTTCTCTCCATATTCGCTGCCTTTCTGTGGGTTAGACTGGCTCTGCTGAACACAGCGTGCCAATATAGGAATAAAGCCAAATGGGAGCCGTGCACAAAAACACTACCCTGCTCTGTGGTGAGCGCCAGGCCCGGCACACCCAGTACGCATTTCACATGGCACAGCCGCAATCTCCTCTCTGGCCTTTCTGCTTTCTGTGTGCGCCCTCACGCTGATGAGAGCCGAGGCAGACAGGTCACGGTGAGAACGCGCAAATGCCATGTCCTATCACATCTAATTCCCGCACTCGCCAGCTCAGGCGAAACCCGCCAGAGCTGATGTTACATTGGAAATCCGCTGTGATCCCAAAGATCTATCTCCAGAGGTCAGGGAACAGACTAGTCTTCATTTTCTATTACTCGAAACCTGCTCCATTTTGTTATTTTCTATTTCTCTGCTGCTGTGCCTGATAAATATTAATGTCTCAACTATTGTGACAGATTAAAGTATGCAACACTGTATTTAAATTCAAAACAATGAAAAACCATTAGAGAAAATGTAAGGCTCAGTTGCCATAATTTTGGTCTTATTTTTGCCACAGGTGTTCCTTCCCTCCAATCACCTTAGCAGGTAGTTTCACTGATGAATCCCTCGCCTCTGCTTTAAAGGAGCTCTAATCTGTGAAATCAGCTGGTCTAGCCTGCAGATTGTTGCGGTCCAAGGTAGGTGATTTGTTATCCCTGGACTGAATTAATCAAAAAATGAATTCACAGATCACCTGATAATGAAAACAGTCATTAGTTTTAGCTTTAGGGAAGTTAAGAATCTCCCTCCTGTCTCACCTTGCTTGGTGTGTTATCAGCTGCCAGAGTACTCCTTGGCGGGACCTGGTAGATGTCCTGTCCTGGGGGGACCTGGTAGATGCTCTGCTGACTCTGTTGCTGCGGGCTCTGGAGGGACGGAGGCACCTGGTAGAGGCCCTGAGCCCCCGAGCTGGCCTTCTGCTGATAGCTCTGAGGAGGAGACTGGGCGGCAGCGGCGCCAGATGACTGAGCCTCGAACATGGGTCCGATCAGCAGCTTCAGGCGGTTTCCAGGGGCGATGCCCTGGCGGCCGTGCAGGGAGCAGAGCCACCAGCCCTCCAGGCCGCCTGTGTTCTGCTCAATGACGGTCAGGATGTCCCCCTTCCGGAAGGCCAGCTCCTCGGGGGACTCCGGCATGTTGTCGTACAACGCTTTGGCCATCAGGTTCTGCAGGAACAAAGGTCAGACTGTGTTTAGATACGTGACAGCTTAATTATAACACAACAAGCATGCAGTGATGACAGCTGTTAGCTCCTGCTGCGTGCCGTTTGTCAGGTTTGAGTGGAAAAAAACAGTGGTGGTTTTACAGGGGGTTATCTGCAGGGCACTATGGCAGGCCAAGAGAAAAGAATCACCTGCCACATAAATCACCCATAAAACCACACTTTTATACAGAAGTTTTGTATGGGCTAATCAAAGAAATAAAGCAAAGTCTTCATTGGAAGATAAATTAGCTCCAGCAACAGATATGAGAGTGGTATTAATGTCTTTTTATCTGAAATATCAAAACTATTCCTAATACTACACATTATTGCCATTTGCCATGCCAGATTTTGGTGAATGACATGCTGGTGAACTTCGTGCTGCGCTCCCACTGGCCCGCAGCTCCACACCAGATGTCTTTCAAACCAAATCTGAACTTGATGGGATTTTCTCAGCTTGCCCCCTGCTTCAGGGCATAGCTATCTAAAGGTCTGCCGAGGGTTGAGGGATAATGACTCAAAACCACAGATTTTGGAGATAGGAAAAGCCCCGGAGCGTGCCGCTGTGTCTGAGAATAGCATTTAGGACTAATTGCCTCAGTCTTTTTCCTTTAGCCTTTATTCAACCAGGGAAAGAGTTAACTGAGCATGAATACTCCTTTTCAACTACTTGATGCTCACAACTTTAAGTTTTGGCAGCTCCCCAGCGAAACAACAGTACACGGAAGGTCCATGAATACAATTAGTGAGTAAGCGCCTTGCTCAAGAGCACCTTTAACAGTCTATGAAGCAGGAAAGGAGAGTGTTTGTTGTTTGTCAGTTTTCTCAGCTTTCCTGCAGTTCATGCCAACAACCAGCATTTGCTGCAGAATCTTCTTTTAAAATGCTCTGCTCCACTTCTTGACTCATACACGAAACTGTTCTGATCTGGACATCCTGGGCTACATGGTGGTGCGGTGGTTAGCAGTGTCGCCTCAAGGCAAGAAGGTTCTGTGTTTGAACCTCCTGGCTGAACTTTCTGTGAGGAGCTTGCATGTTCTCCAGGTACTCTAGCTTCCTTCTGCAGTCCAAAGATAGCCTAACTGGTGATTCTAAGGTGGATGTACTTATGTATGCATGGCAGATAAAGTGCACAGAATAAAGCCCTGCATGGATGGATTGGTAAATTTAGCTTAAGCACCACATTTGAGTGGTCAGTAGGACTAGAAGTCTGAACCAATGCCCCTGCTTTCTACAACATAACTTCCAACATGTTTGGTGAACTCGGGCACAAAACCTGGGCTACATTTTTACATTTTCCAACCGGCCACCATCAGTACCAATGACTGGGGATTGCAGATATGTTTGTGGAGGTGTTGTGTGCTCCCCATTGAATTCTCAAGGAGGCAGACCACTACATTTGCAAAATAAAATTGCCAAAAATGCACCCCAAACTCAACAACCAGGGTACAGATCCAGCCAGTCCAAACCTATGAGGCACCGCAACTTTCTTCTATTCCAGCCGATCATCCCAAAAATAACTGCTCAAAATATTAAACCATCATCAATTCATGGGTAGAGGAAAAAAAAAAAGACATCATTTCATTGTATTGACTCTGACACACTTCACCAGTCAGATGGGCCTTGTAAACACAGTAAAAAGAAGTAACACGCCTCTTATTTGTTCTTAAGCAATAAAATGAAAAATGTGTAATGAATAACCAACAGCGGGACAGCAGCGTTGAAGCAGCTCTGGCTGCCTTTAAGTCATCATCAGTTTTAATCTTTCTGAACTGGATTACATTTAAATCACATGAAACAAGCTGAGTGGAGGATAAAATTATATTCCTATTTGGACTGCATGCACATTTAGATTAAAAACTGTGACTTCAAGCAGCTAAATGGAGCTGCTGAGAGGAAAGCCACTCAGTTTTGCTCATCTCTCCACTACATTTTTCTTCTCATCCTTTCTTTCACCGCCTCGCCCTTCATCGGTTCCGTGTGGGGAAAAAGGAAGACTGCATCCTACGGCCGCTTCTAGTTTGAGGCTTTCTTGAACTTTCTTCGGCTTTCCTCTTTTCTACTGGCCTGATTCATGCAGTTCCCATGTGAAACTCGCTGCTAGTAACGTTGTTATCTCTCTCTCTCTGCAGGGCGGGCCTCCCTGCCTATTGTCTCAGTATGCTGTCAGGGCCATTAGCCAACAACACCCAAAGCACTATTACACCCTCACAATCACCCACCGCCACCTACTAGCTGCGCTGAGTTCGATCATGACTGCCCAATGGGAGAGTCATCCATGAGGAAACAAAATTCTGATTACTGCTGCCACTCCAATTAATGTTTGCATATAGGAGGAAATGCAGTCATCTGAGTCAGTATATCTTTTAAATTGGAGCTTTAGATTTTAATTGTTAAAGTTACTGTATATTTAAAGCAAAGTGTGCTCATTTGTTCTTGTTTTTAGGGTTTTAAAATGGGGTTTGACTAATGTAGAGACATGAGCTTTTTTTTTGACATTTTATAGACCAAAGAACTTAGCAGTTAACTGAGAAAAATGTCTAATTCAGTAGGAAAAAAACAGTATGCTGCTGCCCTGTTTTACCTCTCTTTTGAAATACGTTAAAGAGGAGTCTATCATGCTCTTTTCCAGCTCCATATTTCAATTCTTGGACTCTACTAGAGCAGCTTTGCATGATTCACATTCTATTTATCTTATACTGGGCCTTGGTGCAGACCCACAGTTCATTCTTTGTCTGAAATGATCCACTTAGCTCCCTGCCTCCTCCTCTTGAGCCCCCTTTCTTCTGATTGGCTGTCCCTCACAAACGGAAGGTAACAAAAGCAGGCAGCCTAAAGCCTGAGTTTAAGGTTCACGGGGACTGCTTGCACATACACTGACCTCATTATTTGAAACTTTGACCATGTTTAATATGAACATCTGTGATTTGAACAGTGAATATGTGATCAAAAGTTAGGAAAAGCATGGTAAGTTCCCCTTTTAATGGTTCAGGGTTTTCTGATTTTGCTAAATTTGTTTGTTTTACCTCATCCAAGTCATTCCAGTTTTAAAATCTGCTACTGGATTAGTATGTCAGCCTCTAAAGCAGCCACACAAAACAAGAGTAAATACAAGAGTTCCATAATGATGACCTTTGGACACAAAGACAAGTCGAAACCACAACACAGCCGCTCACAGCATTGAATATCTACCATTGTAATATTACTGAAAGTCCAGAGTTCATAAATCTGTATTTGGTCCAGGTCTAAAATAAGGTTATACAGTTATACAAATAAGGTTGCTGAAACACACTGCTTTGATTTTATGTTTTTGTTGTTGAGAATCATGAATATCTGACAAGCAAAGTTCTGGTATCATGAACTTTGCTGGTCCTTTGTAGATACGTTTACATGCTGTTTAATGCTCTGCAGCTAAAATGCAGCCACAGATGTGTGCCAGTTAAATAAAAAGGTGACTTCAGCAGGACAGCTAATATAGGTTGTTTGTGGCTTTTGTGTGTGGCGTCTGCTCTGTCAGTAATAGAGCGCTGTATTGTTTAATGCAAGATTTGATTGGCTGTAGTGACATAAAGTCTCCAGCTAGACGAAAAGCTGGAGTAGCATATTTATTTTTTTTTTTCAAATGAGATCACAGGACAGGTGATTTACAAGCTGTAGCAGACAAACCATACTGTTTTATTTCAGTTAGACCTTAAAAAAGTCATCTTCTTTCGGCTGTAGGCACAGCTTCAAAGCTGTAGGCACGAGCTGTTCTTGCATGAGGCCAGTTGTGCTGCTGTGGTTAACTGCTTTGTGTTTGATGCTCAGAGGAGAAATTAAATCACTCAACAGACAGAAAGGCACACATCATGCTCCTTTTGTCCCTGCTAATTAGTGATCACTGTACCCAGCTGCCGAAATTAAAGCGCCAGTTTTGCCGACCGCCTGCACACACGATCACAAACCAAGCTATGCCTTCACGTGAAAAAGGTACTGAAAACCACCAATACGAGCACACCCGGCAATTTCAGTCTGCAGAGATGTAAGCTGGTGGAAGAAAATGTGCAACAGGAACTGTCACCCTGCATCTGTCCTCTAAACCACACTGAGTTGACTTTTTTTTTAGTTCACGCAAACACTTTAATAAAGCCTCAGTGCAGATTTTATACTGATCTTAGGACATAAATGAACCCTAACATAATGCTTTTGGGCAATCTCTGATTCTGATTCTCTGTGACTTTAATTTTATGAGGTAAGCAGTAACCTTCAGGGCTTAAAAATGAACCCAGCAAAGAAGTGTAGTTAACTGCAGTTCCTCTAGTGGCCACTACTTTATCCAAATCTTTACTGTGCAATGACAATAAAGGTGATTCTGATTCTGAAGGTGAGTCAGTCCTCATAGACTCCCATGTTAAAATGTTCAACTTTACAGCAGAAATAAACATGTTTACTGCTTGCTACAAAAATTAGCTTTGGTCTCTGTGGCTAATTCACTTCTTTAAGACAACTGTACAGGTGGTTATTTTTGTTGTTGCTTTTTGTTTGTCTTTGTTTTTCTTTTTTGTTTTTTAACAAATTTAACCTACAATACTACTATTTAAATGTTATTTTAGTCCATTGTTTGGTGGTTGCCAGGCAATGTGATGGCATTATATATATATCCTAATATTCAAGTTTTGTGGATATAAATAAGATGTTACTCTCTGAAATTAAAATGTCACAATGCTTTTATAAGGTGTTATAGGTGCATAAATACTACAAATGGGTAATTTTAGCCTGCTAGTAAGTGGTTGCTAGGCAACGTGATTATGTAATAATATCTGATATAGATAAGAACCTTCAGGGACCTAAAGCTGCATCCACACAGGAAGCGATTCGCAGCAACATGGAAACCAAAGGCCAGAGAAAGTGAATGACATTCAGCGACTTAAAGCAACTACTGGCGACACAAAGTGGGCAAAGCCTGAGAAACTTTTCTCAACTTCCAGGGGAGCAACTGTCAGCATATGACCTGGTAATAAATGCATTACAGGGCTACCTAGGCAACCGGCACCTGGAATGTCTGCAGGCGACCAGCTGTCAGCTTCAAAGCAATGCATGACGTGCAAATCGTTTCCAGTGTGCACGCAGCATAAGATGTACCTGTGTGCCAAGTTTGACTGCTCAACTCACGATCAAGTAGGAGGAGTTCACTGACAGAAAAACAGATTTTGTGTAATCTGTAATCTAAATAATATGATTTAAATGGTATCAAGACTTAAAGTAACGCAATTTTGGGGGTGTGGCCCTCTTGGGGGACAGGTGGTTACAATTTTTCCTAAGAACTCTTTAAAACCTAGTTTTGGCTAGCCAAACTTAGCAACCTAGCTAGCTAGCGAGTGCTAGCTTTAGCTGACAACATTCAAAGTCTACCCTCTCATCCAAATGTGGTCACATCTGGCTTAAAAACAAAGAAAATCAAGACTGCAACAGCCAAAATGCCAAACTGGAAGCTTCAATACCATCTATGGTATTGCTTCTAAATACAACTTCCCACTGCTTTACTACAAATCATGATCACTTGCATTTGTGGTCTTAGAAGCAGTGTATTTATATCTGTCATAGATAAATGTTTAAAACACACAGGGTTTTTCACATTTATTGCTGTATTTTCCACTCACGCAGAAGTTCACGAGGATGTAAACGTAATGGCCATAACACAAAAAGGGGTAATAGTAGGTGCTATAGCAATCACAATACTACTGCCAACTCCCGGGGGCTGAATAGGATCACTACTACACTGGTAAGCGTTACAAACCTTTGCATTTTAACAACTGTAGCCATCATTGGAGGCTGTGAGTAAACTGCTGCATCGGGACATCTGTGTGATTCTGTAGAAAAAAGCATGAACACCCAGAATATCATGCTCTGTGGTGAGGCTGGGACCACAGAAAAAACAGTCTGACACATTTTCACACCCTTAACACTTGTTCACACTGCTGTTTACTTCATATTGGAGGGCCTTGGCTTGTGGTTAAATACGTACACAATATAAATGGATAAATCATGATCCGTTTTAGAGCATTTCAGTAGAAGAATTGTGAGCCACAGACGAACCAGAGCGGATTTCAAGCGTGATGTTTTGCATGTGAAGGGTCGTGTGAGACACCAAGCGTGACCTTTAATCATACTAAACAAACAGGTTGATGGCTGTAACGGCTGCCAGCTACACGCAGGCCCTTTTTGAAGTGATGCAGAGGGGTAAGACTCGTGTTTTCGTCTTCACCCAGAGCAGGTGAAACCGACTATTAAACCGGGCGTCAGATCTCTGCCATAAACAGCACTTAGTCACAGCGCAGTGACTCCATCACTTACCTCTGATCCTCCTGTAAACACATGTGTTTGCCATGTGTCAGGAAGAGCCTCTTCTGGTGCATCTACAAATGAGTATGAGCTTCCAGGAAGTTAGGTTATCAGAGATTGAGGCGAGAGGGATTCAGCTGCTTCCTATTGTAAGTAACACGTTTCTGGTCATGACCTCAAACCTTGTTGAAGTACAGTGGTTGACAGAGGTGTGCACAGTGGCTTACTGTATTTCTATATTTATTATTTATCTTACACTATGCCTTGGTGCAGCCTCTCAGATCATCCTCTGTCTGAAACAAGCTGTTTTACTTCCTCTAATTTTAAGATGGCTTTCTTCTGATTGGCTGCCTCTTACAAACAGAAGGTTTGAATAGTTGATGGGTGGAGCTTCAGAGCTGTGTGCCTGAGTTCACCAGGTTTATACAAGGATATCTGGTCTCTTTATTAGGTGATATGGGTGTAATGTTACTTTCTCACATTAACAAATCTTTCATGTTGCTGTAAGAAGGAATGCGTGAATGTCAGATTTAATGTCCTCTATTTGTACACCAAAGAAACATCCTATTATTAATGTTATCCAACTATTTAGGACATCTTAAGCTAAAGCCAGACAGTAAGTAGAAGGTCACTCAGGTCATATTTCCCAAATTTAAGGAAGTGATCTGAGCCACACCAAAGTTTTATGGTTTCTTCCTTCGACCATGCTCCACCTCTCGACCAGGTTTCATGATACTCGCTTTGGTACAACCTGTGTAAGCTTGGATACAAACTGCAATGATCACATGCAGATGAAACATTACTTTAATGAGTGGACCCTCTTCTGAATGAGATGCTGGTCTGGAGCTGACAGAACGGATAGCTGCCACTGCGTTACTACAGCATAATAAATGTAAAAGATTAACATGTCACTGACAAAAGGCTAAAACTAGCAAAAACTCCACTACCTTTAAGTCTAAAGTTAAAATAACATTTTTATCAAAAGACTAGTCTTTCTCCTTAAGTTTAATCAGTCACAACATTAAAACCACGTGCTTAATATTGTGCAGGTCTATTTTGTGCTGCCTAAACAGCTCTGACCTGGCCAGATCTGTAGCTTGAGCTCCAGTTTTTTAAAGTGTGATGAGGTTCATTGCCTTGCAAGGGGAGACCACTGCCATTGGGGAGTGTCATTGCAATGGTGGGTGTTCTTACGTGTATGGAATCAAAGTACACCCACGTTTCCCAGCAAAACTTTGATGTTTTTCTCTTCACATGGCAGGGGTTTTAATGTTGTGGCTAATGGGCATGTTAAATTTCCACACATGTATTTCTTTTTCCTGAGGTCTACCAGGTCTGGTTTACTGTCCTCTCCAACATCTGGCTCTAAAACAGCTCTCCTTCCCCCCGGTATGTTTTTATTAGTCTGTCCAGGTTGTCCAGTCTGTACGAATCCCCTCTGACTCAGACTTATACATCACCAAGACTTTTTTTTTTTCCCCACCAGTGTCTCGCCTGAACACAAGCAGTTTAAAAGTCACCCCATTTGCGAGCCCGTGACCTTTCCCGAAATTAAAAAAAACAACAAAAAAACCCTTACGTAACTTCACCGCTTGCTGAAAAGGGCCCCACCTTTGCTTTCAGTAAGAGCTCTCTGGGTGGTTTTGGCTCTGCCTCTCTGGTGTACACATCAATCTAATAATAATGAAGGTGGCTTTGGCTAAACAAGCTCACAAATACTTGAATTCCCCTGCTGCAGCAGTCACACCACATAGAAGAAACCCGCATCTCCACAGCAATGAGAGCGCCCCAAGTTTCAAAGAGAAGAGGACGTTTTCAGCCCAAACAAACAACCTGCTCCCAAAAAAGTGGTACGCTCTGACTGTGAGAACATTGGTGCAACAATTAGGGCCGTACCACTGTAACACGTGTCCCGGGGTGGTTCGTACACGCTCATTTGGCCTCATTTCGCATGGTTAAATATAGAAAATAATTATAGTAATGACGGTAATGAGGACCTGATGACTTTTACGAGCCGTTCCTCAGAGTGCAGCCTGCTGCGGGTGAGAGCCAGTTCAAATAAATGGGCCGTGTGAAGGGTTCTGGGTAGGAAGGGCTCATGGGAAGCGGTTCAGAGCTCAGAGTACATGGTAATTTCTTCATTTGGACGGTTTTCAGGAAGGCCGACCCCCTGATTACAGCCTCCTCATAAGCCCTGCCAGTGGCCGTGTATTAACGTAATTACACAGCAGCCTTGGTGAAACCTCACCTTGTCTATTTCTGAGAAAGTCTTGTTGAAAAAGACCCATGTCATTTAAAGCCAGCACATAGGGGAACGTGACCCAGCACATTCCCTGCAGCTTCACAATGATTGATATCTTATGCAAGGGAGTGTAAATCAATACATGATTACGACACACTTACAGTGGAACTGGGAGCTGCAGCTGACTTAAATCAATCGATAGCTTATTTTAGCTTTGTGGTTAGAACAAACTGTTTCAGCTGTTTTGTGACTAACTGTAAACATTCATATTTCTTGTATTAGGATTTTCATTCATCCAGAAGACATGGAAAAAAGGATAAACTCAACCTGCCAAGTACTGCATAAAAAGGACTATTGTATCCCCCAATGTAAATATGACACCCTGCACCTTCCCCTTCGTCTGTGATTCACGAGCTGCGAGGAAATCTCCACACCCTGAAACATAAATAGCAACAGCATGGCAGCTGCCTCTTCGACAGGATATGATGTGCTGTGTTGCGCCTAACCATGTTGCAGGCTCCAACAAACCACAGATGCCCAAAACATCTCAGTCTGACAGTTCAGATATTTATCTAGTCAAAGAATGCGCATGACTAAAGCTGTGTCACAATCATGGCTTTCCCCTGGAAAATTTCAATTTCAGTCCTCTTTAAGGATGAATATCACAGAGCATTTCGCAATCAATCAATCTAATCAGGATTTTTATATTAAAGGCCAGGCCCTTACAGTAAATACTGAAGTATACTTTATTAAGACGTGGGTACTCACAGGGCTAACTGTATTTCTACTGTAGCTGCAGAGCAAAATGCTAACATGCTAGCCACGCCAGTATCAATCTGTAAAAATGGCTCTCTAAATATTTTTATATTTTCACTGTGGTGAGCCACTTTCTCCTCTCTGGCTGTATCTACTAAGGATTGTGTATAATATAATTCATTAAAGTGTTACTGAACAATAGAAAAGTAAGATTTACAGGTTAGAAAGTTAATTTGTTTCATTTTGAGACGGTTTATACTTTGTCAGATGAGGTTAAATAAAGTCAACATCTTATTTTATTTTGTATTTTCCGGCTGACACTGTCTATATCATTATTACTATTACTATCATTACTATTGCTATAATTATTATTCATTATTATTATTATTATTGTTATTATTATTATTATTATTATTATTATTATTATATATGTTCAAAAATGGCAAGACCAGGCTCCGCATAGCATTTAGCGTCTTTTTAGCTAGCTAGCTAGCGGCCTTTTATAAAACTTGCTTGCTTCTTTTTTGAGACAGTTTATACTTGACAAACAAGGTTAGATAAAGTCAACAGCATCTTCCATTTTGTACTTTCTGGCTAGCAGGGTCTATATAAATTACTACTAGTCATTATTAATGGCAAGACCAGTCTCTCTATAGCATTTAGCATTTTTTTTTAGCTGTGTTTATAAATCTACTTCACTATTTTGCTTATATAAGTTGTTTCTAGCAGCACCTGACAGCTGTTTTACACACAAATGGCTCTATAAACTGTCCAAATGTCACAAAATGGCAAACAGATAACGTTTACAGCTATGTGCTGATGAACACAGAGCATTAGCTATTAGCTAAGTGTTACCAATACTGGGTTTCAACTTATCAGGTTGAGAGAAATTTGACTCTATATGACTGATAATGTTTAATATTCAACAGTGACAATACTGCTTATTAACTGTTCTCTACTGCCCAAAGTCGAAAACAGATCACTTAATGCAGGTTTCACATTTGAGGGGGCCTGGCTTGCTGTTATTAAACTGAAAATGTTCACCATCCTGTTTGTATTTCTTAAGTTAAGCTTATTAAAACAGTAATGTTTTGTTACTGTAGTGTGTTCATCCCTGTGGCAGTATTTCTAACACTCTGTTTACATTGCTTGCACTAACAGTAAATTACAGCAGTAAAACTCATGATGAAATACAGCATGGGCATGACTCAACTGCAACACTGTCAAGCATCTTGGGTGAAGTCACAGGAAATGATTTGATTTGTGTAACGTCTTGTGTAAAATGACTGTTATCCTGCAGCTCCTCCTCACTCCGTCCATTCATCACAGTCGTAGTTTGTTTTTTTTTGTTTTTTTTTTTACTGTCACGCAAACTATAAGTAACCTGACAAGAAGCCCTCTGTTTCTGGCCCACTCCTTAGCCTGCAGCGCTTCCTGCCTCCTGCAGAACCCAAAAAGACCCTGGCTACGTCCAACCTCGGCTTATCATGTCACATCTTGGACTCCCTCGCTCTGGTCCTGGAGCCTAACCTATAATTAGACCTGAAACTGGAGATTTTCTCTCAAAAGTGTATTAAATTCTGTGAACTAGGAGCAACAGCTTGTGCAGCTTTCATATTCTGCCAAGTCAATCCAGGACTATGAGGAGAAACTGCCCTTCAGTTTAAAGCATCAACCTGGCTCAGTGCCTGAGCAAAGTAGCAAATAACTGCGAGCTTGACACCAACTTTTGACCTGAAAATGCAATTTACAGCACCTAAACGGGTCGAAAAGCACCAGCAATACAAATAAACAACAGCATGGCTTCTATTCATGGGGCCTCCAGCCAACAAACGTTCAGTTTTGGCAAAGGAGAGACGTGGATTAAGTCCAAGCTTGATGCCAAACGAGGGTACATGAGTGCATCATAGTAACCCCCAGAGACGAGCTCTAATCCCTCCAGGGGGCATTAGCCGACATGTGAAATATGTTTGAGGGTATCTCTGCAAGGCCACATTGATTGGTTTTACATATAGGAATAGCCAATGAGATGGAGATTCACTCCAGTGTCCCTCTGATTTCACGCTACGCAAAGATCTCACGCACACACAAAAGACTGAACGACTGAGGCTGCTATCTTCCCCCTTTGAAATGTGAAGGGTGTCTGAGATGAAAGGAAAATCTTCTGGTCAATTCAGAAGAAGATTCAGCCTTTTAACACTTTACTGCTTTTGATTAAGTGCTTCTGAAACTAAGAGTTAAACTCATTATGATTTTTTTTTTAATTGATCATTTGGTTATGAAATAGACCAAATAGCTCCAATAACCAATAGTTATGTTTTGTTTTGTCCAAGATTGTTGGGTCCAAAACCCAACAATCTCCTACTTGTAAATAAAAATGCAAAAAGCTGCGGATCTGGGCATTTGTGAGACTGGAAGTGAGAGCAACTTTAATGACAGAAGTTTAACGGCAAAACATATCAAGTTATCAAAATTATCAACTGTAGACTCAAGATTTCTTTTTCCAAAAAGACCCATCTTTTCCATTTTTTGCCAACATTAAACCCAAATTCAACAATCTCAGAGGTGAATCTTGTGCAGAAACACATCCAGGTTCTATTTTCTTTAAATAAAGTTGCTCTCACTCTTGGTGTCTATGTCTGCTGTCTGAAAACTGCTTGAGGGAAAATGTTGAAAATGACAAAACAAGTGGGAAAAAAAAGGGTTTACACCCACCGTTGTGCGGAAATGAATGAGTAACGATTTAAGAAAAAGTAAAACTGCAGTTAAAGAGCACTTATTGTGGTAATTTCAGCACCATATTAGGGTAGATTTGCATGATTCACTTATCAAAATAATCTTTATTTATCCATACTGACAATGTCTGGAACAAGCCATTTTAGCTCCCTTCTGATTGGTTGCCCCTCAGTGCCCACAATCAGAGCAGTTTACCTTAGAAACGCTACGTCCAGATGAACAGAATCAACTTTCTGGGATTTCCTTACCTGGAATATTGAGCATGCATCAAGACATTTTTTACCTTAGATTGCTATACTGGGGATATCCCCTCTATTTGACATCATATTGATCCCAAAAAAGAAAAAAAAAAACTGTCGCAAATCAAGTGTTTAGAGCAGTCTGAAGTCATTTAATGCACACACACTGACCTCATTATTTACAACCTTTGGCCATGTTTAGTATGAGCAATGTTTTTACGTGTAGACAGCAGCATCTTCAAACTGCCGTTTTCCCCAAACAACTGTCCAAAAGCTGCTCAGCTTCGACAAATGACAAACAAAACGAATAAAATCTTGCATGTTAAATCTGTAACTGGAGAAAAATGACTTTATAATGTTCAACTACAGCACTGTCAGTCCGCTAGAGGATCTTTGCATCTACCTTAGTTTACTGTGTGCACGAAACAAAACACATTTCCAAAGCACAGACAGGTCAGCTCAGTGGTATTAAACAAACTCTCCACAGAGTCGAACCGAGCTGACAGGAGCCTACTAGATCCTGAAGGATGACCCTGCAAAATAGTTGGCATTCCTCGAGGGAAGGAAGGGGGGAGCTCGACCATGGAAATGATTCTTTGCATTGTTGGTAACTCTGTCTCTCTCTAAAACGAGCACACATTGTAGTCTGTCTCCCCGCTGGCCGTTTTCAAATGTTAATGGCTGGCTCACTGAGTGCGAGGGCGCAGCAGGGGGGCGGAGGGAGCACTATTCATTGATGCTGGGGGAGAAGCTCTTCACGCTGTCTGAAAATCTTACACAGGAGGAAAGTTGGGCAAAGGGACAGGAAACTGTCTACATAAATGTACTAAAAAAGGCAGATGTCACTGTGGGGTAATAGCATGACTTCTGAGCAGGCAGGAGAATAACAAATGGTCTGAAATTAGAAAGTTAGGATTGGAAAAAGAAACATGGAAAAATGCTTAAGTGTGTCTATAACTTGAGTTTTCCTGAAAAGGGCATTGGGTTCCTCTGAAGGAACTTCTTTCAGAAGAATGCAAATGTCTCTTTCTAGAAGGGCTGCATCTACACAATGCCACCCCCTGCATAAGCAAACAAGCTCAGAAAAGAAAAGAACCCCTGCTGTAAGGCTTATTATCAATGTAAAGGGCCACCTTGAAACAATCATGTGCATCCTCTGAACAACCTTCCCATGCACGATCGCCTGGAATGCTCTCATTCTCACGGGGCGCTCCTCAACCTCCCAACTCCCAACTCCCATCCCCACCCCACCCCCCACAATACAGCCAACTCTGTTTGCCCTCTCATTCCCCCCGCAACTTCCTCTCTCTTTCATTTTCTGCAGGCCCTTTCAGCATCACAGATCCTCCTCCTCACTCTCAGAACAATGTCTGCTACGCTCTCCTCCAGCTCCCCTTTGCTGCTGGCTCAGTGCCTGGAACCTGAACCCATTAAAGAAAAAACAAACTAAACACTATGAAAAGACAGGCACATTTTGGCCAGAGTTTGGCTTCACCTAATCACTCTACACTGTAGTTGTGGAGCTATTTCTACAACAGTTACATCAGCTACAAAGGAATGAATTCAAAGGTTGTGGAAGTCTCTGGGTGTTTAAAGTCATGTCACGATACTTCAAAGGGATAGTTTTGGGGAAGATAATGAGAAAATTGTAACATTCTTCATATTGTAAGTCCAACCCCTAGCTTCTCTAAGGCTGAGTAATCGGCACATTATATCTTTTATTTAAAGCATCAAATACAGAGCTTTAACTCTAAAGCATAAAATAATCACATCTTTGTTATCTAGCATCTGGCTGTACCCTCCTTCCCTGCTATAAAGCAGCTAATTGCTGTGTATATTGTGTTTGTTTTTAATGCATTACACAAACATAATATAGCATGATAATTATCGAGCTCTGGAGTTGCTGTTGGGTTTTGTTATCTTTGGACAGAGCCTGGTTAGCAGTTTCCTCCTGTTTCCAGTCTTTATGCTAAGCTAAGATAAGTAGCTTTGCATGATCAAAATTATCCTCATTTACCTCACACTGGGCCTTAGTGGAGCCCCTCATTTCATCTGACTGAAACAAGCTGTTTTAGCCCCCCCCCCCCTTAAGCCAACTTTGTTCTGATTGGCTGCCCCTCACAAATATAAGTTCTGAACTGCAGATGGGTGCGCACAGCCGGGGCTGTGTGCCTGAGATGACCATAATGAGGATGTTCCCTCTCTATGACATCATTCAGAGCCAAAAATAGAAAAAAACTGTCTGAAAGAGCAGTCTGAAGCCTGAGCTTTTGGCTCACAGGGATTACTTTTTCATACACTGACCTCATTATCTGAAACCAAAATTACAACCATCCACCACTGCAACAGTAATGATATGACCAGAAATAAGGAAAAGCAAAATAGGTCCCCTTCAAACTACTTTATGTCTCATCTTTTTTTGTCCTCCATTTTCCTGGAAGAAATCCGTCTATGTGTGGATCATCAAGGGGATTATACGCATTAGGTGACCTGTGGAAAACGGGCCTTCCTTTCACACCTGAACACCTGTTGGAAACCATCTCTGGCGGCATCTGATCAGACCGCAGCGCCTCACCTCAGGTCATGTGACCGGGCGCCAGCAGTGGGTCGACCTCCCCTCGTTAAGCATGTGTTGAAACATTACCACTCTGCGAGGACAGGAGCGTTCTTAATATAGCCATAAATATTGGGTGGCTGTCGGGATGTGATGCAGTAAACTTTGGAACCATTAACAGTTTAAACAAGGACCTGCGGCCGGCTAATACTCGATAATCACAGTAGTGACGTGAAATGTGTCACCTAACCGGAGGTTGGGGCTGACTTCCCACCCTCCTTTCCTCTGGCAGCCTCGCATAATGTCGATATGTTTATTGTAAACAAAGAGCACCGGCTACATGATCTCTGTGCTCTCACTATCTCGCCTGAATGTGACAAACAAAGAAGTCAAACGTCAGAGAGAGGACTGTGTATACTGCACAGATATCCTCCCTACAGGCTGGTAACAACCTGAGACACTGGTCTTTATCATATTTATTAGCATCCACTGATCAATCTCATTGTTCAGGATGAATACAGTGACCATGGAGACGTGCTCAAAGTTATTTCCACTGTCAAATCCTCTGGCCTCACGCCCAAAGCATCACCCTTGCTTCTGTGAACTGTGTACTTGACAGGACAATGAGTCAGTCAGCATGACGCACATACACAGCAAGCACGCCCTCCAGTCATAACTCTGCTGAAGAGTGACCAGAAGACTCTAAAGAAAAGAGGTCAAACCTCACAGCATAGAGAGTCTGAGCCAAAACTGAGGCAAACAGCTACTTCGCACTTTGCCTCAGTTTTGGCTCAGACTCTCTATGCTGTGAGGAAAACACACAGTGAAAAACTGAATCCAGAGCCCTCAAATCCTCACAAAAGAGTACAGTCCCTAATAGAGTGAGGAAGACCTCAGGCCCAAGAACATGAAGCAAAGGAGCAGTGCTAAAATTCAATCACATCCAAAGGAAATTCAAAGCTTCCTGTGTATCTGATGAAGTGGCACCCAGCTCATGTATCCATCACTGTCAAAGCCCCCGATTGGCTACGGCTCTGACGTAAAGACCTGTGGTTGTAGCTGATGATAGGAATTCATACTGAGGTGACTTTCCCCTTTTTAATGCCTCTAACTGTATTAGACAGCAATAACAACACTAATCAGTGCAGTTCAGTTCAGAAACTTGGTTAGCTGATCGACTGATGGGCAGCTCTTGTTCTTGGATCTGATTATTTTGCCATTTCTGCCTGTGTGAGAAGTGGTCTGATTTTATTCCATCCTAAACCACATAAGAGTAAAGCTTCTCTCAAAAACACCAACATGAAACATCCACAGGCAGAAACACAAAATAAACAGTGAAGCAAAACAAACCAAGAGCAGCATCAAAAACAGGATAAAATCACAGATTTATAGCACAAAACAAAATATCTTTGGGGGCCTTTGGCTGTTGTGGAAATAACCTGTGGTTAGTTGAGCATTTTGATGTCTTTCACTGGAAAAGCCAAACAACAAAGTAACGTCAATCCGTATCCACTACCATCAATCTTTTCTAAATGAATAGCAATAGCAAGTTGCTTTTTTTAAAAATGTCTGCTACATGGTAATTTGATTCAGTTAAAGGTATTTACAACTAGTTTTTACAACATTCAAATATTTTTTAAACCAAATATCTGCTATTTACACCTCCTGCAATATGTAGTTTTTATAAATTTCTTTGTCATAAACTGCTATCTTTGTATTTTGGACTAAAACAAGTGCCGTTTTCTAACATTAAAAAAAATTTTGCTCCTGGTTTTGCTTTTCAAAGGGGCTGGAGGGTGCAGGGGGGCACGAAGCTGGATGCATTTTTACTCTCTTTACGCCCCTGTGATGGAAAACCGTAGCCCACAGATATGAAGAGATGCATACAGAGTTCTGCAGCACATTAACACACACAGCAACCACAAGCATAAAATAAGAGACATGTCAGCATCTCATTAGTGCAGTTTCCCGTTTTTTTTTTAGCCACTGGATTTAAAAATCAAACCGGATGTATTCATTTAAAGAAGTTGTGATTACCGCCACGAATGCAGTAGCTTTAAGATTCACAGCCTCGTCGACTCCAACAGAAAATCTCCGATAGCAACAGATTTTTTGTAATTATCCAGCTTATAAGACAAGAAACTGAAAAGTAGCACCGATCCAACCTGCGCCGCTTCACTTACTTTGTATTTCATCTTGCTGCTTTTCTCTTTGAGTCCAGTAAAAGTGACAAATATCCGCTTTACCGCGACAAACAGCGACACATCTGAATAACTGGAGGAACTGTAAAGTGTTGTTCTTCGTCCTGTGCGGTTAACCAGCCATCCAGAGATTCATACGCCGAGAGACACGTAATGATCTGTCTGACTCCCGTCCGCTGCTTTCTACTCCGCTACACCGGAGTGCCGCTCGCCACACCGACCCCTGTAGCTCATCAACATACCGCGCCGCTGATTGGTCGAAAGAAACGTTCTGACCCCGCCCACTTACTGTTCTCCGTTCCAAATCTAACGTCATCGGCAGAATCTTCTCACAATAAAATGATGAAAGATACAATTTATCCTAAATTTAAAAGCTAAAAAAACAAACAAACAAACACACAAAAAAAAAACACGTACAAAAATAAATAAATAAATAAATGTCGCTTAAAAGTAAATAAATACATTTTTTAAATTAAAAAATGTAATGAAGTCCCCCCTAAAAATACAATAAAGAACATAAATTTTCTTTCAACAGCAGTCAAGAAATGTCAAAATATATAAATAGTACAACATGGGGGAAAAAATGGACAAAAATGGATTCCGTCACATTTCTGTCATGGTTTTTGGGGGGTAGAAAAAAAATGCTAATTCAATGCCAAGCTTAAAGTATATTTATCAGCATTGGAGCTTTATTTTTCAAATTTTATGCATATCTTAAGTGCATGTTTATAAATGCAAATGTAAACAGGAAGATGATAGCAGTGTTATTGGCACTTTTTCAATGTATGTTGAATTCACCATTAGGAGCTCCTGGTTGTGTAATATACCACAGATATAATGACTTCTGACGTGGGCTGTTTTGACAAAAAGTAGTGATTCTCAGGCAGGTTCTTTGCTTTGTTTGTGTCTTGTATTCGTTCTGATTTCTAAGCAGATTTATTAAAGTGTTATGACCATTGTAAACTAAGGTGGAATACCCAGAAAGTTCTGAGTGTAACTCAGGAAGTGACTTGCAAGAACTTGATCTGAACACATAAACCTAGTATCTTGCAGTTAGCACTCCATCCTATTTGATAGGATAAATTTCATCCCCACAGAGTTTAGTCATTCTCAAATGCTTTTCCTGACTAATAAAAATCAACATCAATTACAATCCTTCCTAGGTTTTATCCTACAAATAATTTTCTATAGAGGTTGGCACAGTGGTTCAGTGGTTACCACAGTTGCCTCACAATATAAAGGTCCTGGGTTTGAATCTGCCTATTGGGGCCCTTCTGTGTGAAGTTAGGTTAACTGGTGATTCTATATTGGCTGTGGGTGTGAATGGTTGTCTGTCTCTCTGTGTTAAGCTTGTAATGGGTTGATAATCTGTCAGGGGTGTGTCCATATTGCTCTATGACAGCCCTCCCACGACCCTGAACTGGATAAGCAGTTAAGAAAATGGATGGATAACTCTTCACAAAACCTTAGGACATGTCAGTAAGCTGTGAATGAAACCATAAACACAGGAAGTCAAACTTCCCTGAGCTGAGTCCATGCCAAACATTAGCACCTGCATATTTTCATTTCTGTTTCTTGCATCATATCGGTCCTCAATATAGTTATAAACACAAGTTGTGTTGTTTATTAGTTACTATTTCTGTTTCAAGGAAGTTAAAAAAAGTAATTGGTGTTGCATCCAAAGTAAAAGTATTTTGTCAATTATAATTTACATGTTGCACGATCCTTTTATTACATGTCTATAAGTTCAGGAAGTAGGATGTGTGCTGGTCGTTATTCTTAGAAATGGTGGAGGCAGAAGGGTGTGAAGGAGATGCGATTATGCAGCATTTTTTGCTGTGCTTCGATGTTTGTGTTTGTTCAGAATCGTAACACCCAATAAAACAGCTTCTTAACACTTTCATCCTTCTCTTAAATATTTTAATCGATTAATAGCCTTTACCATAGCTGTCCTACAGCACAGAGGTCAGGACATTTAAATCTGTAGTCACGCATACTTTTTGCATCATTAAGGCTTACTACACATACATTTATTCACCCGTGTTTGCTCAATAAAAATTAATTAGGAATGATTTCACTAAGCAGTGACAAACAAGAGTTCTCAGATTCAGCAAAGACTAAAAGATGTTGGAATTAGTTTCCTACAGTTAGAAAATGATGATATTTGATTACTCTTGACTGTAAACACAAAGTATCACCTGAAAGGTTTTCGAATTAAATGAAACAAATTGATCACAAAGCACACTGTCCACCATAAACTGACTATGAATCTCTGTGTAATCTTATAATGGCTGAGGTGGGAGACGTTTTCTGATCATACAGCAGTATAAATATTTAATAAATGACTTAAGTAAAAGCTTTAAAGAAAGAGAAGAAATGCATTAGCAGGATTAAAATGTACCAGATCCGTTTTGATCCAACAACTGTTACCTTATACTGCATATTTATCTGTATAATGTACAGCAATCAACCACAATCCATTAGCTAATCACACATTTAAGTCATAAAATCTTTGTTTGAAAAGTAAAAAGTTGCTGGAAATGTTTCCCTATAAAACTATTAAAACTATAGTAACTCAAAACACTGAGATACCATATAAAACACACTTTAAAACTTACCAAATACAAGTTATCGTTCCTTACAGAACAGGAAAAAGGTTAATTTACATTATTTTAAGATTAGTTTTTGTGCTTACCCCAACTCGAGGGAAGACGAAGCAGATGGTGGTTGAGATGTCACCTCTTTAAACTCAGCTCTAATGTGGAGGAGGTGAGAAGAAACACCCAATTTGATATCTGACAAGCTGGCAAACAAGCAGGAAAGCCTTCCTCTCTCTGCTCACACTTTTACTCATATGTGCATGTTTGCTGTGCATCTCATGATCTCACACACACACACACACACACACACACACACACAAAAAAAACCCCCCCAGCATTTAATAAGGCCACATGTAGCTCTTTCTGCTCACCACTGGGGCTGTTTTCTGTGGGCCTGTGTGCTATTACTTTAAAGGGGCTAAAATCTCCTGTAATTAGCCTGCATCTCATGCTCTAATTTGTGTCAGCTCATTTATCACAATCACAGAGACCCTATCAGCTCTCATTGTCCCCTGTGAAGAGTCATATCCTCAGATGAATGCCTCCTGTAAGGGAGCTCAAAACACTCGTTTGTGAAACATACACCGTGCCCAGCTGGAGCCCATTCTGCAAGCCACAAGTGGGCAAGGGGGGCTATTCTTCTGTGTATGGCATGTGATTATGTGCATGCAAGCACCTGTTTCCTATGATAAACAAAACTCATTTTCCCATCTGTTTATATCAGTGCCTGGAAGAAAACAGCCTGATAAAAAGCCAAAAAGGTTGTTTATCCCCTTCTCACAACATTTGGCTGCACTGAATGAATCCATTAGTCTTCAATCTCCACTGGCGTGCCATTTCAGCTGGTTTCTACTCTAGCCTGACACACATCATCAGCTCCGTGGTAGGAATGAAAGAATAAGAGAGCCTCTTGTAAATAAAAAAAATGATCCTCTCCAGCTCTGGTTGCAGCTCAGGATCCAGCTTTTGAATCTCAGCGGAGAAGTCAGACAGCAGCCAGGGAAAGATTTGCACTGGCATCAGGGCTCAAGTCGCCATGACAACCGCCACCAAGGCTGCAGTATTTGTGGCCTCTCACCTACTGTATTATATGAGTAGAGAGGGGCTCCCATCTTTCGAGGTGCAGAGGTCTCAGAGTGTTATTACGGCACATTTCAGCACGGAAATAGCCGGTAATAATGTGAGTGAAAAACGAGCCGGCCACCTTTCATCTCCACCAGGTGTCTGTGATGTTTGGGTTACATAAGCACCCCTGCAGATATGACCCCAGGTTTCAGCAGAGGGCAGAGCAGCCATACATTTTCCATAAGTGGAGTCCACAGGGGGCTATGCTCGCTGCTGTTTTGGTGGATGGACGGGAGCAGGAGGTGGAGGTGTTGGTGGTGCCTGACAACAGCTCCTCTGTGCAGGCAAGGCCGAGGTAGCCCCTCAACGCTCCCTGTGAAAGACTGTCCTCAAACTCTCGTAAACGAGTTTGGGTAGATTTATGGACCCACCACCCTTGTTGTTCAGACAGGCGAGACCCCCCC
>VUQI01025172.1:22005-51844 GCA_015106735.1 Paratilapia polleni | reverse complement strand
CCCCACCCCCCATCCCGGTGACCTGTAGCAGCCTCGTGGCCCAGCAGCAGCAGAGGAATGCACAAAACACACAAGGCAAGAAGACCAGTGAGCAAATATGAGTGTGACACTTAGTAGATGTTTTTCTGCCATTTGTCCTGTAAACTCTGAATATGTGTGGCTTAAAAATACAGTCCCCCAAACTTAAAAAAAAAAAAATCTTTCTTTCTTAGTATTCATAGCATTGAAATATTACATTTACTTGAACCAGTGCCTTGGGTAAGTTTCATTTAACTTCTATTTTAAGAGGTGACACTGCAGCTATAGTGGAGTTACCAGTGGAGAAGTAACAAAAAATTCAGTTCCTCTAATGGCCACTCAAGGCTGGCTCCAGAAGTAACTCAACTCCCTCGGCGCTCCCTGGAAGTCTTTTTCTAACCGTTGGCACATACGCATCTGTGATTTTTAGCATGGACCTCAACATCAAACATCAATTTCTCTCTCAAACTGACCTGATTTTCATGTCAAGGATCATTCAAGATTTAAGACTTGTGTTTATTGTCAGCCCATCTGTATACAAGTACACAGCAAGGTTGGAATAGCATTTCTGTTGGACCCATGGCACAAGATGAAACAGTGCAAGACTCTTAAGTGCAGGAACAGACATCACGGTGCATTGAGAATAGACATAACACAACATATTCAGTTTTATTTATATAGCACCAAATCACAACAACTGTCACCTTAAGGCACTTTATATTGTAGGCTACGGACCCTACAATATTAGACAGAAACCCCAACAATCTGATGACCCCCTATGAGTAAGCACATGGCAACAGTGGGAAGGAAAAACTCCCTTTTAACAGGAAGGAACCTCCAGCAGAACCAGGCTCAGACAGGGGCATCCATCTGTCGTGACCGGTTGGGGATGAGGGGAGAGAGTGTAACATGCATCGTTACAAGATGAGAACGTAAAGTGCCTTGTGTCAGCATAAGGTGGCACAGTGCATGGTAAATAATTTTTGTCAGAATTTAAACATAAGTAAGTTAGGAGTGGAACTTACTTATTCCTGGGGAGGGATGTAATATTCTCGTATTATTCCATTGGTGCAATATAAACCTGAGGTATGTATTCTAATGGTGCGTGCACACCAAAGGTGAAGTGAAGTTTCGTTTAAATACAGTTACACTGGGAAACCGCCAAATATTTGCCTCTAACAGTCAGCAGGATGAAGATATGTACAACAGATAGCTGGAATCACGTTACAGTAACATATTTTCAGAGGTTACCTTGAAGTCTTACAATTTTGCTCACTTTTCTCCAAGCCCTTCCCAAGTGTTTCCATAGTTTAGCAAATCTGCGTAACATGTGAAAGGTCCCCGATTCATAACCAGGAGGAAACATAAACCCAGCTGCTGGGGGTCACAAGCTAGTGTAGCTGCATCAGGAAGAGCATCTGGTGTAAAAATCTGTGCCAAATTAAATATGTGGTAGCATCTAGAGAATCCCACTTGACGAGTTTACACCCGTTTTTTTTTTTTAAGTTAAAATATTTTAACTTAACATGGATTCACCTCTATTCACATCGCCTGGTGCAAATTTGGATTGATTTGTTTCAGTACACAGACTTTACATGTAATCACACTGCACAAAAACTTTGCTTCATGCTCGGTGTGCACCATTAAGATTAATCCACACAAACGTTGTTCAGGCTTCTGACTGTTTTTTCAACTCTTGGCTCTGTACGATGTCAAAAAGTGTGTCTCTAATATGGTCATTTCGGGGACACATGCTGTTTAGACCTTCTGTTTGTGGGAGACAACCAATCAAAACAAAGCTGACTTGAAGGGGGAGAAGCTAAAACAGCTCATAATATGGAGCTGGGAATGAAATGTCCTGATCTTCCAGTATGACTCTTTGAAAGAAAGTCTTGAGATTATTTTTTTGAATGAATTTCTTTTCAAAACAATAAACATAGACCATGAATATCTGAATTTATCTGATGTGTAATTTTCCCATTTAAATTGAATATTGGTAGAACCGACACAATGATCCCTACATGCCATTAGTCTTTTGAACTGACCACTTTTCCAAGGTAGTCAGCCGTAAAAACTGCCTTCATATACACTATGTGCTCTGCTTAATGTTCTCAGTTACACAGCTGAAGCATTACAGTAGATTAATTTCCTTCTGCATCATTAGCTGAATCAAACAGAGATCTGAGGAAACAGTCCCAGCATTAAAGCTCTGCAGCCTTTAGCAGCCACTCCAAGGCTCCAGCTTGACCAACCTCAGTAACATGAAGGGTCTCATTTACGTCTGATTGTCACAGTTGTATTTCAATGACCTGAATAGCTCCTTGTACATGGCTAAAGACTTTGCTTTATTTGGCCTTCAACTTGGCAGTGATATAAGCGATCCACAGTCGATGAAAAACAAGGCCATAAAAGTCTGTAGTAGACTGAGATTGTGCTGCACACGTAAACACTCACTGTGAACGTGAATTACTCTTAACTGGATGCCAAGGCCATCTTTTAATACCCTGAGTTCAATGTTCACTCTGTTTTTTACCCGCCTCACTTGTTCATTCATTGTACATTGCCTGGGCACACCTTCCCCTGTGAGTAATTTGCCTCTGTATTGGTCTTGTATTCTGCCGCAGAGCCAACTGTTCATCATTCTGTCACCAGCTACTGCAGGATAATACTTCAGTGTCAGGAACAGTTTTAAAATTCAGGCGACATACAGATCCCTGCATGCAGCAGAGCTTTATCCGTGGAAACAAGAGAGGTGAAAAATCCCCTTATTGCACTTTAAATGTGAGGACGACGGGGTCAGACACTTGATATTGACTTGGGTTCAGGCCTTGCTTCCAATCATTCACTCCAGTGAACAATAAGTCTGGACAATGTAGCTCATGTCACTCAATCTACAGCAAATGTAGAAGGCGGCATACAGCATCTCTCAGCCCGATCCTCTACTTCTGTGGATAATTTCCCCTCCCTATGTGAGCATTCCCTCTGATATCAAGACATTTAGCACCTCGAGCACAACTTGGAGCTGTGCAAACGCCCTCCTTATCTGCCCTCTGTCGGTTGTATTCATTCACATAGGTAGGGATGGCAGGTGCTTTCTTGGATCTATAGGAGTTCAGAAGGTGTGATACCTTCCATTTTGATCAGTTAAAAACAGAAAGATACCAGTTTATGTAAGAGAAGTCTTTAGAAGTCATGGGAATGAGTGCATGAATTCTCTGGTGGAGTCGTCACCCTGGTAAACAAGACAACAAAGCTTTCTCACATGTGGTTAGCGTTGTGAAAGGGTGTATTTTCACTCAAACCATAATTTTTTCCTAAACCAAACCAAGTAGTTTCAGTGTCAAAATCTAACTAAACAGAGCATGAAACTGAACGGTCCAAAAGACTGGTATCTTGGGTTTTTTGCCACCACTGCACCTTCTGCATCATAATGTAGACTTTTGTTGCCCTTTCAAAGTGTACGCCATTATTTTTATTCAGAAAGACTGCACAACCAAGCCCGTTTACTCTCAGGGCGTCAAAAAGGCACACTGCTGTTTTGTTAAAGTGACTGGCGCCTCAGAAATACCCACAAGGTGTCCTTTGGTGCCGGAGACAATTGTGACTGCCAACTGGACGCTTATTAGATCCACTGATGTAATTTTAAAATGTACAAGGTGCTGTTAACTTGAATTTTTCAATGTGAAGGGGTGTATTTTAACACAAATAACAATCTTTTCTTAAAGCTAACCAAGCAGGGGGTGAAAATAAAGCCAAACAAAAGGGGAAAACACAAAGCTCTATGTACTGTATTGGTTGACAAATATCAACCAATCGATAGAGGTATTTAGTTTCATTACTTTATATATAAAAATACGTATAAATGGTGGGAAAAGTTAAACTAAAAGATAATGGTTTAAATAATCTATTCATTAGCCATGACTTGTGGAGCAAAAGCTTTGTTTTTCTTGTCCACATGTAAATGTAGAAACAGAGTTCTAAAAAAAAAAAACTATTAAAATTAATTTAGCTAAGAATACAGCATAAAAGTAGAATTTATTAGCCCCAAAATAATACATGAAGTAAACAAGAAGTTGGAACTGATACCTAAGGTTATACAATGAAATATATCTAAAAATGACAGAGCTAAAAATGGTGATAGTTAGCTAGCAAGCAGTATAGTTAGCTAAGTAGTACTATGGCTAATTGGATTAAATACCTAAAAATAATGTATAAATTAGAAGTAGCGATTAATGGGTGAAACTATTAGCCAAAACGGGGCAAATTATTAATAAAGGAAAAATAAAAGTAATGATGAAAGGCTGCATTTTTTAGCTAAAAGAGGATAAATGGTTGAGATTTTAGAGTGATAAATGAGAAGATGACTCTGACAGTTTAATGGATAAATGGTAGACTTTATTTATTTATTTATTTATTTGTCATTAACTTAAAAATGGAGTATCCAGCAGATCCTGTTTCTCCAGCTCTAAGCATGAATAAAAATATGACCAAACATAATAACATCCTTTTTGAAAATGAACAGGCTTTATGTTTGGTGTTGATGGATGTACTTGAGTTGATATAAGGGACTGTGGGGGTTCGTCAGACTGAAAAGGTTGAGAGGGTCCTGGACTTGGATTTAGAGTCTGGGTTGGAATTTGAAGATGAAGCCTGATAATGTGTTAACTCACTCTTGAACTGCAAGATGCCTTCCTGCCTGGTTGGAGGTATGATAAGGTCTCTAGTTGGCAAGGTGACAGACTGAGTGTATTGACCTCCTGTGCTCTCTGCCTGATTGCAGAGTGGTGTGGGTGTGTGTGTGGCCCTGTGAGCATGTGTGTTTACTGTATGTGGTGGATGTGTGAGCACACACAGCTTTAATCACTAATCCCAGGCTGCCTTTAAAGCAGTAGCAGTGTGGGGGTGAAATAAGACACCCTGAGCTGAGATTGAGATGATGAAAGTGTTTGTGTGTGTTTGAGCTCATAGGTCTTTGTGTCACTCCAAGAAGGGATGAAAGTAGACTTTATATTTCTCATTAATCCATACTGTAATTCAGCCTGCTGATGCCAGGTTTGATGTTAGAGGAAAGGAAACCAACATAAAACCGATATCAGACATTTAAGAGATGACTTTTTTTAAAAACCCAAACAAACAAACACTGATATGGTTTTGCAGTCCCACAGCAGCTCATAAACTGATGATGTCCTCTAATGTACAGTAGATATAAAAAGGGTACACACCCCTGTTAAAATACCAGCTTTCTGTGATGTTAAAAAATGAGACCACAATAAATAATTTCAAAACTTTTCCCACCTTTAATGTGACCTATAACCTGTAAAAAACATACAATAAGCTGGTTGCATAAGTGTGCACACCCTTAAACTAATACTTTCTTGAAGCACCTTTTGATTTAATCACAGCATTCAGTCTTCTTGGGTAGAAGTCTATCAGCATGGCACATATTGACATGGCAATATTTGCCCACTCTTACTTGCAAAAGTGTCCCTAATCTGTCAGATTGTGAAGGCATCTCTTGTGCACAGCCCTCTTCGGGTCACCCCACAGATTTTCTATTGGATTTAGGTCTGGGCTCTGGCTGGGCCATTCCAAAACTTTAATTTTGTTCTAGTGAAGCCATTCTTTTGTTGATTTGGATGTATGCTTGGGGTCATTGTCGTGTTGAAAGATGAAATTCCTCTTCATCTTCAGCTTTCTAGCAGATGCTGAAGGTTTTGAGCCAAAAGTGACTGGTATTTGGAACTGTTCATAATTCTCTCCACCTTGACTAAAGCCCCAGTTTCAGCTGAAGAAAAGCAACCCCAAAGCATGATACTGCCACCACCATGCTTCACCGTGGATATGGTGTTCTTTTGGTGATGAGAAGTGTTGTTTTTGGGCCAAACGTACCTTTTGGAATTGTGGCTTAAAAGTTCAACCTTGGTCTCGTCAGACCATAACACATTTTCCCACATGCTTCTGGAAGACTTGATGTATTTTTTTTTTTACAAAGTGTAGCTGGGCTTGGATGTTTTTCTTTGTTAGAAAAGGCTTCCATCTTGCAACCCTGCCCCATAGTCCAGACATATGAAGAATACGGGAGATTGTTGTCACATGTAGAACACAACCAGTACTTGCCAGAAATTCCTGCAGCTCCTTCAGTGTTGCTGTAGGTCTCTTGGCAGCCTCCCTGACCAGTTTTCGTCTTGTCTTTTCATCAATCTTGGGGGGATGTCCAGTTCTTTGCAATGTCACTGTTGTCCCATATTTTCTCCACTTTTTGATGACTGTCTTCACTGTGTTCCATGGTATATCCAGTGCTGTGGAATTTTTTTTGTACCCTTCTCCTGACTGATACCTTTCAACATTGAGATCCCTTTGATGCTTTGTAAGCTCTCTGTGAACCATGGCTTTTGCTGTAGCAGCAACTGAGTAATGTCAGGAAAATCCTACTAGGACAGATGAACTTTATTTGGGGTTAATCAGAGTCTCTTTAATTGATGGCAGGTGTGTGTCCAAGAAGACTGAATGCTGTGATTAAATTTATTTTTAACAGGGGTGAGTACACTTTTTATACCCACTGTAAATAAGTCTTAAATAATTTGATGATGCCCTGCGACCGAGTGGCGACCTGTCCAGGTGTACCCCACCTCTCGCCCAGTGGCAGCTGGGATAGGCTCCAGCCCCCACCCGCGACCCTGAATAGGATAAGCGGAAGAAAATGGATGGATGGATGGCTAATTTGATGATGGTAGAATACCTCAATAAGAAGATTAGAGCACCTAGGATTGAACCCTGTGGTACACCACAAGAAATTTCAGCTTGATAGGACAACATTCAACTGATGTTCTCATCCAGAACAGCTCATACAGGGGTGAGTACACTTGTTATATCCACTACACTTTTTGAATAGTCTCTTGGTTGGTTTGTAGGTAATGTATGGAACCATTAGGGAACAGTGCAGTTTATATATAATTGATATTAATTACAATTTTTATGTAAAATACCTTTATTTTTATATTATATTCCAACAGTTTTAAACATTTTTGTTTTTAGGTTTTTGTTAAAAATAAAATCCTAATTTAATAGTCAGGTATTGCACCCAAAAATCTCCTTCAGATATGCTGTTGTTATATGATAAGCAGACTGGTTTTGCTAAAAAGATTCTGACTCCTCTGGGGGTGAATAACCACAACAAGTCCTTTAACTAACCGATTATACTGATTTATTGTTCCATTGTGTCTAAACTAACCAAGGTAAGTTTTTCTGAAACTGAATTTAGATGTGTTTCCACTTTAAAAGACAAAGTCTTTATTATGTTGGAGATAGGTGTGGCGTGACAGACCAGGTCCATTCAGGACCATTTTATAGTTTTATCTCAGTCTTTGGTTAGGTATAGGCCTTCCCATAGTTGCTGTAAATCTGCAAGCCACTTTGCAACCCACCTCCGCCTGGCTCCTCCTTTTCATGCTGTTTCTGACTGAATCATTGTCACATCTGTTTTCACTGATGTCTGCACTGTGAGGGGGTTCCTGCTCACATTTTTCACGTATGCACATGGAAGGGCAGAGAGTTATTTGGAGTTGGAGCATCAATCTTTTTTTGACTAAAGTGGTTCTGACCGAACTACTCAGTTAGGTTTAAGAAAAGATCATGTGTGGGTTAAAATAAACCCGAAGTTATTCACATGTTAAAAAAACTTTATTCTTCATTTTACTTGGACATCAGGAATCTCATATTTTAACAGTTTCTAAAAACCTACAAAAACCTACATGACATCACATTTTTGTGAGCCTGGTCTCACATTTATGTCGTGATTTCTAAGAACTGAGAGCACGGTGACTCGGTGGTTTGCACTGCTGCCTCATAGGTTTGAATGTTTTCCTCATGCTTGTGCAGGTTTTCTCAAGGAGGTAAGCGACTAAGTAAAATTTATTTAGAAAGTGATTTTCACATACATGTCGTGCTGCACAAAGTAACGCTGCGTCCACACTGGAAGCAATGTGGCGACCAGAGACCATATAAAGTTTATGACATTTGGCGACTTCAAGTGACTTATGGGCAAAATAACTGCTGGACACGAAGTGGGCGGGACCCGAGATAAACTTTTCTCATCTTCCAGGTGAGCGACTGAGGCGACTACCAATGAGAGCGGAGAATACCGCTGACTGACATATGACCTAGCCTTAAATACATTAGTGGGTTTCCTAGGCAACTGGAGCCTGGAACATCTGTAAGCGACAACTGTCAGCTTCAAAGTGACACTCTAGCGAATGGCTTCCAGTGTGGATGCAGCTTAAGAAACAATAAATTCTAATAATAAATGATAATAAACAATAATAATAAGTTTTCAGTTTTATTAAAGGAGTCCACAGAGTCAGCTAAGGTAGTTGAAGTGGGAGACTGTTCGAGAGCCTTGGGGCCACAGACTGAAAGGTCTTCAGTCTCGTGTGAGGAACAACCAACAAATTCTGAGCCTGCAATCGAAGAGAGCAAGGAGCAGGCTGTTTAAGCAGAAGATGGGATAGACTGGAGCGTGTCCATTTTGGGCTTTATATGTAAATCCACTAGAAGCCAATGTAAAGAGTATAAAATAGGGATAATATGAGCTCACTTACTAGCATGTGTTAGTAGTCTGGCTGCAGCATTTTTTATAGGTTGTAAGCATGAAAGAGCTGATTTATCTAAGCTTGTAAACAGGACATTACAATAATCCAAGCATGATGACAGAAATGCATGAAATGCAATTTTTTCCAGTTTAGCCGAAGAAAATAAAAGTCGCAATTTAGAAATGTGAAAAACATGAAATAGATTTTACATACACTTGGATTTATCAGTTGAGCAAAAGGAAGCAATCACTTCACTGATTCTGAGGTCCTGCCATCAAAACACATGCTAAATCTTAAGAGTTTCACTCCGTGGTTCGATAAAAGTTAAACGTAATAATAACAGGAATATTGTTGAGTGGTACAAATCTAAAGACTGATAAGAAGTGGGCTTAAGATAGAGCCCTGTGGGACACCACCAATCAGGTTTTGCTGGTGGACATTTTTTAAATGCCAACGTTTGTTGCATTATGCTTCGCAGTAAAACAAATCTTTTTTTTACTACATTAAACCTGATAGAATGCTCCATTTTCCAGGCTCCCAGGTTGCAGAAGTTGTGTAATTTAAAAACACAACTTTAGATTGTAATAAGCTGCTGCACAAACAACCTATGACAGAAGAACATTTATTGAGGAAACCAAAAACTCGAGGCTACCGCTGTCTGTTCATTAACACAAGATGATTGTTCAGCTCCTCTGCATGCTAACACTTCACTTCTGTCATCACAGCGGCCACTTTGTGTTTGAATATTTGAAAGGTTTCTTTGGATTCTCTATGATATCTTAACATTAGAGTGTAAAGTGCTCTGACATGACTGTTGCTGGGAATTGCAACATCCTTATGCTGTTTTGGACATTTTTGTTGGTTAATTATAATAAAAATATTATAACCCACAGCTTTCCCTGCATCTGATTTGTTTTTGTTTTTTTGTCTCTCTATTTGGTATTTGTAGTGGTTCATTCAGTAATATCTGCCCTTCATGATGACGTTTGATGCTTTATAACACCAGTCCAAGGCTGATAATGTACCGCAGGACTCTATGTTTTATGGTGCTTTTATTGGTGCCTCTAGGCTGGTTTAATCTGAACTTCCACTAGCAGCATGCAGGCATGTTAGACCAGACATCTGTTATATTTTCCACATCTGGAACAGAGCACGGATTCACTTCACATCCACAGAAATCTGATTTTTAATTCTCTGTCCTGTGAGACAGCTTTGTGTTGCAAAAATGTAAATGTGATGGCAGAGCGTGAGTGAAGGTCCAGAACAACGCCCCACATTGTTGCAGCACACACACACACACACACACACCAGCTGACACACTGCAGCCGTCATTTCCTCTGACTGACTGTGTGTGTGTGTGTGTTTTGTGAATCACACGTGAATAAGTGTGGCCTGTTTGTGCAGCATGTACGGACCTGCAGCAGGAGAGGAGTTAAAAGCTGGTAGTTCGAGGAGCTGAGCAGGATTTTTTTCCATCAGCTGCAGCTTTCAGATCTGATTTCAGGATTCACACAACATGAGGAGCAGCTGGATTTCACTCTGTGGACTTCTGTTTGCTGCTTGTGCCGTTCAGGCGACCTACAAATACTACTGTAAGTGTCTCAGCTTCTTCTTCTTCTTCTGGGCTTTGACTGCTGTTTTCATCGTGAGGCTGAAAGAGATGAAGATCCTTTAACTCTCTTCTGTAAACTGTTTTGCAACCAACATACCTGAGCTCAGCCTTCCAATAACTGTGGTAACACTGAAGGGAATCAGATCTCACTAAGGAGAAAAATCTATTTAGTACAACTCTTTAACGTATCAAAAAACTACAAAATTATAAAAGAAAGAGAAGCAAATAAATTAAAAAAAAGACACTGATCCTTAATAAGTTCATATAAGTTTAATTTCTTTTTACAACAACAGTTATTAAGTATTGATTTCAGGAGTAATAAAAGTCCTTCAAGCATTTATTGTTGTAGACTTGGGGAAAATTTTTCATTATTGTTATGTTTAGTTATTAATATTTCATGTTGATACAGATATTTGTCCTCAGAAGGGAGTTTTAAAGGCTCAATCTGGAGTTTGTGCATGCTTTACTTGAAACTCTGTGCATTTTATTCATTATTGAAATATATAATCACTGCACAAGTTAAGACAGACATCCAAGCTGAATCAGTGTACTGAAGAGTAAAACAGTAACTGAGAGAGGAGGCAGCTGTGCAAAATGATCACACACAAAGCTGTGATATGTAACTAAAGCAGAATGTTATATGCGCAGTATAATAAAGAATAAAACAGGAGAAAGAGGGAGATAATGCTGAAGAAGGCACATGTATGTCAGTTCTTTATATTCACGTCATGTGTCACTGTGCAGACACAAAGCCCGGAGATACTGATTTCATAACTCAGACTGCAGATTGAGGCTGATAAGATCAGGCTTCATTAATGACTCAGAGGGAAAGTTAAACAGCAGACAGGAACTTCACAGAGACACGAAAAAGTGTGTACAGAGAATTTTAAAGTTGAACGCATCATGTTCCTTTAAAAATGTGACCAGAAGGATGATTTTTTTAAATGATTTGTGGTAAACTGTTATTCACACACAATATTAACTTTATTTCTTCTCTGGACTTTGATTTTTATTAACAATAACAAACCAACAGAAGTTTAAATCAATTTAAGACAAAAACTGACCTTTACATTATGAGAAAAGCCAAAACTTTGGCTATAAAACTGTAATTTGAGGACAAAATAAAATACAGATTTAAAGAAAGTAAAAGCACACTAACATGCGGCTTAACAAGAAGATCCACACAGACGAGTCCAAACAAGAACCGTTTTTATGTGTTTTCATTTGGAGAGGTTTGATTTTTAAATTTGTCCTCAAAGCACAAAGAGTAGCTGCTGGAAAAAGGGAGCCACCCATGGGTGAGGCAGGTGAGGGCTGAACCTGAGCTGTCAGAGGGGAGCTGCCTCCCCCTCAGGGACACAACTTATTATCTGCTGCAGTGTTAATGATGATGTGTTGAAGAGAAGAATTCAGCCTGATACTCTGACAGAAGACTGAGTGCTCACACACTGAACAACGTGAAACACCTACAGTCTGTTTCAGAGATGATGAGGTTCATTTAATCACTGCAGTAATTCACTCTAACGCGGTGAGGTCAGAGCCATCATCAGTGAGTTGCTCCCTAAATCTTAAACTCAATCAGAATGGCTTGTAAAAACTGTTCTATCAAGTCTCGGAAACCTTGTGGAGAAAATAAAATGAGCGTTCGAACTGACACATCAAAAACCTTTTCTAAAAAAGTTCCTGTAAAACACCAGGCTAGGAAAGTTTGGAGAGTCAGCAGCGATGCTCGGGCTTGCACACATCCCTCAGGGCTTTGGAGACTGCTGGTTTTAGTTTGAGGTACAGCTAACAGCTTTCAGTGTTAGACTCAGCAGACAGAAGAGCAACAGCCAGGCTGAAGATAAAAGCCTGCAGGAGAGGAATGATCTTACTCTTGTGTATTCCTTAAATCAGTGATAACAGTAAAATGAGTGCCCTGTTCCTTGTTGATTAATGTGAATAATCTGGTTTTGCCAGAATAACTGGGATCTCAGTAGATTTGACAGTAAGGCATTCTCTTTCATCCACAGGCAGTCACTGATCGGACTCAATTGAAGCTTGCAGATATACCTCTGCAGGACGCTTAATAGCTGCATAGCTGCAAAAATGTATTAGTGTCACAACAAAGGTTTGAAAATTGTGAGATGATATTTTTCTTGTCTCTTAGCCTGCACAGACATCACTAGATTGTGACGTTTCTTGCAGATAGAAACATGGACGAAGCCCACAACAGGAGGCTGAAAGGGTGGCGGTGTAAGTCACAGGACTTTCACTCAGTAGACTGGGGTTTGTCTCCCATGTGGTACCATTACTATTATTATTATTATGTTTAAGTATTTTCACTTACTTCAGTTTGAGTCTCTGTTTAATGTCACTCATGTTTGGTTTGGTGTAGACATCAAACTAGTTAGATTAAGGAAAAAATCAGTTTGGGTTAAAATACTCACTTTCACAGTGTAACTCCACCCCAAAAATACACTCAGAAAAAAGCTGTAAAAATACTACGTTTTGTGACGCGGAGCTGCTGGGCTCAAACTGATAGACCAATAAGACCGATAAGAACTGGGACACCACAGGTCAGATCATTCCAATGATTTTTTTATAATCTAATGTTATTTTTATAGCCTAACATGAGTTTTTATGCTAATAAGGGTTGAATGGTTCTGGTTACAAGTTCATCCTCATTCTACAGTTTATTACCAGGGACAAAATGAGATAAATCAGTGCAGCATGATGTTGTAAAATATGTTAATGGTTTCAAATTGTTTGCAGAATACTACATGATTGAAAGTCAAATATTTACTCACGTCCACCGAGTTACTTGGTAGAGTTTTTAAATATAATCTTTTGACTTGCTGCAATAAAAATAAATATGTAATCTCTTCATTGTGTATTAAGATACCTGCAGGTTTTTATTTTCTAAATGATTAATAAGTAATTTTTTTATTATGTTATATATTAAACTGTTCGGCCTGCGTTGCTGCTGAGCTTTTTCTGACTCCCGGTGACTGCCAAGGTCATTAAAGTGTCATCGTATGCAGGAACGGAGGCTGTGCAGGAGCAAAAGTTTCACTTATTCTCCAAAAAACAATCCACAGACAAGAGGAAGTACACATTCCTATGCTTTGTGAGCAAACCAGCCACAGATAAATGTAACTGTGTTTTACAGCTGGAGCCTTTTCTGAAGTGTGTTATCAGCTGAATCACAATGAGTCTGGTCATAAAATACACAGTTTAAACAGTGTTTAGTCGTTTATTTGTTAAAGGGTTAAACTCAGATTAAATCTGTTACCCAATTCTGCCTTTACACTGTGATGTAAGAAAAACAGTTTCTAGGTGTGTCTTTGTTATTTTTTGTTCCCGCTGGGGAAAGAAAAGTTGAGTTATGAAACAGCGAACATGTTGCCTTTGGAGATGTTTCTACAGGACTGAATGTTTAGAGGCACACAGGTTGTACGATAAAAAAGACATAACACCTGAGCTCATCGCCGCCGTAGGCGATCAGGTGAACATTAACTGTTATAACAGAGTGAGTCAGTGCGTATCAGTGATAGAGAACAGGCTGTTCGCGTCTGCTGAATCAGAGGCTGAGTGTTCGGGGGGAAATCTGATGGTCAGACAGACGCACCTTAAACTCACCTCAGCCTGCCTCTGAGCGCTTACATTAGTATGTGTGAAGAAATAAATTACAGTCATTGTCGAGGTATTCACAGCCTGAGGAAAGAAACACCACAGTGAGCTTAAAATGTTCCTATCAGGACAAAACGTTACATTCTTCAGCCTCTTTTAAGTCTAAGAATGGTTTTATTCTTTCTTAATAGCGCCAATAAGTCATCCCAAGGAGCTATAAGATAAAGACCATACAATCACAATAGTCACAACATCCACTATGAGCAGCACTCGGTGACAGTGGGGAGGAAAAACTCCCTTTTAACAGAAAGAAACCTCCAACAGAACCAGGCTCAGGGAGGGGCAGCCATCTACCAGCAACCACTGGGAGGGCTATTATTCTCAACATAATCTCATGGAGAGCAAAACGCCAACCAAGCGATCTCATTCCTGGTAGAATACTTCAAAACTCTAACCCTATCCGACCAGAATATGTCTTTTCTTTTTTTAAACTGCTCTCTCTCAGAAAGTTCTCCACTTACTGGAAACAGCTGCATTTTGTGACCAGTTTGCAAGAAGCTGACATTACTTAATTGTTCTACAGTGAAGATGACAGTTTAACACTCACAAACACCAACACATGTAAGGTCATAAAAAAAGATCTGATATGGTATCCTTCTGCCACTGGCTGAGAATAGTTTGGGGACCCCTCCTTTTCTGCTATGTAGCCAAGATGGAGACCGCTGAGGGTCTGAGACTTGAAGATGGAAATTAAAGAATAAAACCTTTACATGTTCATCTCCATCGGGGTGTCTCTGCAGTCTGGAGGCTGACTTGTGATTCATTTTTTCATCATTACTCTGGTTTACCACTAACTGCTGTTGTTGAGACTGTATTCACTGCAGAGGAGATGCTCTGTCTTTGCTAACAGCAGGAACAAGCAGCGGCCTGTTGAAACTCTCCCTCGGTTTGACACAAAGGTTTAAAGAAGTGGGTGGAAGAGTCTTTTCAGGGCTCCTTTTCAGATCCCCACGAGCTCGCTGCAGACAGGCGGCTGAGGTGTTGGCTGGTTTGGGTGGGGCTTGCTGGAGTGTGATGATTTGTCTGCAGGCTCTCGCTGGGATTTCAGAACAAACCACAAAACATACGAGGCGCTTCACGCTCTGTAAACATCTCTAATGCTCTCATTGGTAGGCTTAAAGCTCGGGGAGTTTCCTCTATCAAATTTCAGGCAGATATGCATTCTTCTCGAAGATTTAAAACCCCCTGACTTTTCACCAGTTACAGTACAAACAAAACAAGAAATGTACATGCAAGCTGAAGTGAAAGTGTTAAGCTGAAATGTAAACAGCCTATTAAAAATGACACCAGCACACACCACAGTCCAATGGCATGTCTGTTAGGTTAGCTGCTTATTCTAAACTATGAGTTACATAGAATATATACAATAATACTGTATGAATATATATGTAAATTTGTAGCATGTAGTGTAAAGTGCTTCGAGGGCTTCAGTCCAACAGTTGACTGAAGCACCTAACAGTTCCTAAAATAGAGTGTAAAATACTCCAATACATCTACAGCCAGAAGAGCGAGAACCCAGTTTCTGCAGGATGCAAAAAAATTCATATAAATAAAATAAAATAAATAAAATAAAACGGACTTTTTACCTCTTACTTCCTCCTGCAGCAATCCTGCGCTGTGAGTGCAATGGGAGATCTCAGTACTGCCTGCGGGACGCCTGGGGTCTGCACTGCATCGACTGTCAGGGAAACACAGAGGGCCGCCACTGCGAGCGCTGCAAGGATGGCTTCTACCTGCAGGGGGCGGGACTGAGCTGCTCGCCCTGCCACTGCAACCACACAGGTGAGTACAAGTCTCACAAAACCATCCTATCTGGAAAATGACAAGATTTTTTAGTTCTAAGTCAGACGCTGCATCCACAAAACAAGAGGCAGCATATGAAATGAGAGAAATGGAGCTAATGTGGAGGTACCAGGAGCTGCAGCACCTTTAATGTTGACTTGAGGTTAGCTCCAAAAGTGAAAATCCAAATATGGTCACTACAAAACAGCAACATATCGGTGTCCTTAAAGCCGAAGTGGAGAAATGGGCAAACCAAAGGTTGTGACTACACTCGTCTTTGATATGCATGGTTCTGACCCAGCTGTTTTCCCCCCAGGTTCTGTCAGTAAATCATGTGACAGCTCGGGGCGCTGCAGCTGCAAAGAAGGCGTCACAGGAGACAAATGTGACCGCTGCCCCGATGGACCAATCGGGCCGAATGGCTGCACGCAAAGGTGAGAGAAAAAGGTCACCTCGTATGCAAACTTAAACACTCCTCAAGTTGCACTTAAGTTCCTTTGAGCACCTTCACCTTTACTGAAACTTCAACTCCTTTCTGTGTTTGCACTTTAGTTCAGTCTTTAATGCATTTCCCTGTTTAAATTTCATCTCTGTTTTGCATTTTTATTGGATTCTGCCGCTGCTTTCAGTGCCTTGTTTTTAACTAAATAAAGGTCTTGACAGTTAGCTTTCATGTTCCAGTTACATTACTTTTAGTTTTTCTGCTGCAGCCGACTGCCACTCCAACTGCTTTCAGCCGTTAACTTCATCTGACAGCTCTTTTCTAGTTTGGTATTTAAAATAATCTGCCACCTAAATGTATTTAAGGGCTTGACTTCCATGTCCTAGTTACATTTCCTTCAGTGTTTCTGCCACTTTCACCACTTTAAGCACTTCAAATTCATAAGAATACATTTTGGCAGTTTCAAATAGTCCATTTCTTCTAGCAATCACACTCTTTCCAAGGTTTTCTTTGCATAATTTTTCCATTTCTATTCTGCAAAAGTATTCCCCCATTTTATTTTGTTAGTACTGGGCTCTCACTTCCTGTGATTCATTGTGTTTTTCAGCCGTCAGCCCAGACAGGATTCTGGGAGTTTGTCTCTGCCATGTTTCTGTTACGGCCACAGCAGCCGCTGTTCAGCTCAATCCGGTTACTCAGTCCACAAGATCACCTCCACCTTCACCAGTGGTACACCTCCACTTTATAACAAAAGAACCCTGAGATTTTCTACATTTCAAAATAAAAGCACATGATGTGTGAGGCGACACATGACACACATGATGTGTTTCAGGTCCGGAGGATTGGAAGGTGGCGACGATGGAGGGCCACACCCCAGATGACATTCACTTCCGCTGGTCACCAAAACACCAGGACCTGGAGGTGATCTCCAAAAACAGCCTGTCGGTTTACCTGTACGCCCCAGGTGAGACAAGCCCCGCCTCCTCCAACACCTTACCACCACCCACTCCTCCTTATCATCTTTTTCATTCCTGTCACGACTGATGTTCTCGTTTCCTTACAGATCCTTACCTCGGGAACCAGCTGCTCAGTTACGGTCAGAACCTCTCTTTCTCGTTGCGTGTGGACCGCGGCGTCCGATACCCGTCTGTCAACGATGTGATCCTGGAAGGTGGCGGTTTAAGAGTCACTGCCTCTCTGGGTGACCTGCGATCCATCGTCCCCTGTGGACAGATGATCACCTACACCTTCAGGTCAGAAACTTGTCTGCAGAAAGATAATCCATCACAGTCGTGACGTGTTTGGACGATGAAAGTTTGACGGTCTCGTCAATGCTTTAAACATGGCGCAGCAAGCCATTTAAATATTATTAGACAAGTTTGAGTGTGGAATTAACATCACAGATATCAGCAACGTCATTTTGATTAGTTTTATTTCCCAAACACGATTATGACTGGATTTAAGTGTTGTGCATGGTGTTGTTCCCGTGAGACCTTGAGATATTGTTCCAGGAATGCACCCACTGGTTTCTGGACTCTGTTTCTATGTTTTTTGGAGCCAGAAGTTATCAAATTTAGACAATAGTGTGGTTACTAAGTTGTCATCTACTTACGTGCTAATTAGTGCTCAGTAAAATCCAAATCCAAAACTGGAGCTCAGACGTCTTGGAGAGTCTGTTAGTACAGTTAATTGCACAGCAGCCATATTATTGATCAGATAATTGCGGCAGCTCTGTGGCCTGCAGTTTGAGAACCACTGGCCCAGTCAAAACTCACATTCAGACTATCAGTTCTCATGTTCTGGTGAAGCTGAATACCTACCACTTATTTTGTGATTCTACTGTAGATCTCTGTGTGACGTCATTTGTCCTGGAATCATGTGAAATCATTTCCAGTCGAGCTATTAAATGTTCAAACGGCTCGACAAATGCGCAGCTTTTCTTTCTCTGAGGTGTCGGCATTCCTGAGTTGAGGAATCCCGTGACTGTTATTCACAGCAAGTAGAAACGCAGAAAGAATCTCAGACTCTGTTAGTACCTGGCTGTGTTTACATGGGATTTACTGGATGAGCAATGCTTAGGAAACTGGGTGGAAAAACACAACATTGCTCCATAAATCCTTCTCTGGTGAGGTGAGACTGGTGCCATGCAAGCAGCTGTACTGGAGTCTGAGCACATGGAGTCTGAACTGAAGCTGCACCAGCTGGTTGTTCATGCCCAGGACACTGTGATGGACTTTCAGAGCTGAATGCTGAATAAATGAAGGGAAAAAAGTCTTAAACATCATCAGAATTTCTCTCAGTGCTTTGAGATGTAACTGAATCTGACATTTGGTGACATTTAATGTTGTCATGAGCTGACATCATATATGTTATACTTCTGCACATCTGGTTACATGTTTGGATTTATTCTGACATAAACAAGCTACATGTAGTCCAAATATTCACGAAGAAATAACACAAGAAAGAAAAAGGCATAAAACATTGAATCAAACATGGACCAAATGACCATACACAGGCCTTCTAGAAGCAAGTCTCAAAAGAGTTTGGCCCCAGAAAACTATTAAAAAGCCTTTTCAGTCGACTTTTTTAGTTTCACAAAAACGATTGGCCAAAATGTTTTAGTTTCAGCTGTTGATTGGCTCTTTGGGGGCAGGGGGCGGGACAAACACCATCACAGAACTCGCCCATTGATTTCTATTCAGGATTCTTTGCGTGTCATTTCTTTGGCTTATATAATGTCTCAGGACAATACAACAAAAAAGAGAAACTGTATCCTGAAGTCTTCATTGAGGTTATTGTCAGAGGTCTTACCTGTCTCTCTGTGGTTTGACGATGATGGATGGACAGATGCAGTAACAGGAGAAGCGTCTGTCAGTGCTGTGAAACATAAAAGCATCTTCTGTCTTCTTCTGAACAGGTTGGACGAGCAGCCCGGCAGCAAGTGGAAGCCTCAGCTCTCCTCCTTCCAGTTCCAGACGCTCCTCCAGAACCTCACAGCCATCAAGATCAGAGCTACGTTTGGAGAAAACGGTGAGCTCTTTTTCTTCTCTTCCACTTATTTCTTTATAGCAGGAGAGTTTATGTAGTTTCTTCTTCTAGAAGTTATCAAGCAGAAACATTCAGCTCTCAGAAATCAAACTGTTTCTGTCACATTTGTCAGTAAGTGTCCTCAAGAGGGGCCAACGTACAGAGAACGAGGACTGGCAGCTATTTTTATTTGTATAAAAGTTCTTCATATAACAAAAGGTGCTGTACAAAGAGACAGGAAAAGGACTTAATAAAATCCAAAAGCAATCAGGGATTGTCCAAAGGGCAAGGAGCTAGTAAAAGAAAGGGAGGGGAAACATGGGAACATGGGAAAGGAAAACACGCAGCAAAACAAGGAATATGATGAGAATCAAAATTCAGAAACACAAAGGAAAGAAAAACCAACAGGAACCACAGAGAATGCTAAAACCACGGTCGTTTCTCCATAAAATTATGTGTCTGGATTTATTTTGAAAGTCATATCAGAATCATCTCACATATCAAGCTCCACTTTCAGCACATCTGGGTTACAGTGGGTTTATATGGGCCTGATACAATTTCATCCAAACATTCACAAATCAGACCAGGTGGAGGAGGATCTTTTATTTTCTTGTTCATTTTTTCAGGACGTGGTTATCTCGCTAACGTGCAGCTGGTGTCTGCACACCGTGTGGACGGCGTCCCGGCCCGCTGGGTACACACTTGCAGCTGCCCGCCGGGTCACGAGGGCGAGTTCTGTGAGCGCTGCTCGGCCGGCTTCAAACGCAGCGCCCCTGCAGACGGCGCCTTCAGCCCCTGTGAACCCTGCAGCTGCAGAGGAGGCAGCTGCGACCCGCTCACTGGAGACTGTTACTCGGCTGATGAGACGCCCGCAGAGCGGAGCTGCTCCCAGGGCTTCTACAGAGACCCGAGGCGGCCTGGAACCTGCGTGAGGTGTCCCTGTCCTGAGGGCGTGTCCTGCTCGCTGGCTCCCGGTTCACTGGTGCCTCGCTGTGAGAGCTGTCCGCCAGGAACCAGCGGTGAGAAGAAACACTGCACTCAATATGGTTAACTGACATCAACACTGAAGGCCAGTTAAGACGCACACACACATAGAACTGGGTGCAGGTTTTGTTTGAGCACTGGGGGGGACGCCTAAGATGGGGTCTGGGGATTTCAGACATTTACCTTAATTTTTACTTTTTCTGAATCAGTTTAAGGTAGATACCTGATTTATAAAGGCACAGAGCCAGAAAAGAGGAGGAGAGGTTGTGCACAACACTCTCTGTTTGTGTGGTTGGTGGGCGATATTTACCGTGAGTCATGGCAAATATGAAGTAAATATGAATTCATATTTTAGGAATAAACAAGAGCAATTACTGAAGAAAAAATCTTCCCTGTTGGAGACATTGATGATTTGCTAAAGCTAAAGTTACTTAATGTTTACTTTAAATTTAAACTTTTGCTCGTTTCTCTTTGTGGACATTTGACCTTTCTCACAGGACATCTTTTGCAATACTGTGGGCATTTTTGGTGTCTTTAGGGAAATTTTGCATTACTCTGGGAAAATGCATCGCTTTTCTTCTTTGTCAACAAAATGCATTTCATTTTTTCTCTTTGGGATCATTTTTTGCTGCTTTCAGGACACTTTGGATTGTTTTTTTTGTGCTTGTTTTTTACTCTTTGGGGAAATTTCTTTTCAGGGAATTTAATGTTTTTTTTCTGGGCATTTTGCTTTTTTAAAAAAAATGTTTTTTTTGTCTCTGACATTTTGAATCTCTTTATGGTCAATTTGCATTTAAAAAAACTACTTAAAGTTTTATTTTCATATCTTTGACCAGTTGTGCTGTGAAACAGTTTTTCAATTTGATGTTTTATTTCTGTGCTGATTTTATATTTTGGTGTGTGTGTGTTCACCCTCAGGTCCTCGCTGTGACGTCTGTCAGGAGGGTTTTTATGGCGACCCCTCAGGTGCTCGAGGTGTGCAACGTCTCTGCAGGCCCTGCCAGTGTAACGGTCACATCGACGTCAACGTGGCGGGAAGCTGCGACCGCAGCAGCGGCAAATGCCTGAAGTGTGTGAACAACACGAAGGGATCGCACTGTGAGGACTGTGTGAGAGGTTTCTACCACAGCCGACCCACCGACGCCTGCAAACGTAAGAACCACAGTCAATCAGAGGAGTTTCTGATGTAGACATCTAGTTTGTCTCTACAGGGAAATCGTCGCTTTTTTTTGTTGTTGCATTTTTTACTGTAAAATTGAATCTTAAAATGCTAGAAAGTAGTAAAAAATAATTTTCCACAGACAGAGCTGACATGTTTCAGTGTCTTGATTTTCACCACAGTTTTTCCCTGATGTGAAGCCAGCAGGGTTTTGTCAGTAATGTTTTGTTTCCTCTGTTTTGCCGACAGCGTGTAACTGTGACCTTTGGTACTCGCAGTCCGAACAGTGTGATGGTTTCGGGCAGTGTCTGTGCAGATCGGGCTTCGAGGGAATGAGGTGTCAGCGATCCAGCTGCCCCGCCTGTTTTACCCCCATCAAAGCAAAGGTGCAAGAACTCTTAGACAGGCCTCAGACTGTTTTCAGTAAACAGAAAGTGGTCAAGTATTACGTTTATTTTATACTCCGCCCCCTGGTGTGTGGACGTGACATTTTCTTTAAATGTTAAAAAAGTTGCTCAATAACATAAATTAAGGTCTGTATAAGCTAGGGTTGTTAGATATCAAACTGTCACTTCATGGTTATCATGATAAAAAAAATATTATCAAAACAAAAAATTAGAAACTCTGACATTTTATCCCCTTGTAAAGAAACGTGGCAATCATGTCTAAACGTGTTTCTCATGCCTCAGATGGACGCTTACGCTGCCAAACTGAAGGAGCTGGAGATTCTGTTCTCAGACATGGACAAAGGTTTGAAACCGCCCAACAATGCTAAGATGGAGGCTGCCCTGAGAGATGTAGAGGCGCTAGTGAGCGAGATGCAGGACTACACCGAGCAGCTCGCAGGTAAGATGGCACCTTATCTTATAGTATCTTTGGGCAAGATAGTGAACCCCGAGTTGCCCCCGATGCATCCTTGTGAGTATGAGTGTTAACGTTAACGTAACGTAACTTTGTTACTTAGGTATAGAAAAAAGAAAACTTGTATGAATGTGTGTGTGATTGGGTGAATGAGGCTTGTAGTAAGAAAGCTTTTTGAGTGCTCAAGTTGGTTAGAAAAGTGCTATATAAGTACAGTCCATTTACCATGTTTAGGACCCAGTAGCAGTTTTCCAAACTTAAACACAAAAGCCGATGATCCTCTGATTGCTGAACTGTAAAAATATCCCAATGCCCATCTTGTATACAGAGGTTTAAAGTAAAATTATGTAAGTATAATGGTAAAATGTACTTAAAGTATTACAAGCAAAATAGTGCAAAAATCTCTCTATACTGTGTCACTTGGTACAAGTACATTTGGTACATTTACTACTGCATATGAGGGTAGAACTAATTATTATAATTAGCTATCGGTTGACTGATTGTCACAGTTACAGTTAGTACAAATTACAAAATTATAAGTATCACCACACTGGAGAAGCTTTATGAAAGTAATACTACCTTAAATTTGTACTGCAGTACATGAGTAAATGTACTTATAGTTTTCGGTTTCAGTTTTCTAGAAGCATCTTATGGACATTAGAGGTACTGCAGCTGAACACTTTTGCTCATGAGTTCATAATAAACATACTGGAGAAAGTTTTATTTGCTAATATAAAGTTTTACGCTGATGATATCACACTGTTTGCCTCTAACAGATATGGAGAAGAGGCTGCAGGGCCGCTTGTCATCCATCAGCAGGAGGCAGCTGGCCAAGGAGCAGGACATCCAAGACATCACAGATGGGGCCGACAACATCAAACAGCAGCAGCAGACATACAAAGCAAAGGTGGATGAGGTCCAGATGCTGATGGAGGAGATGAAACGCCAACTGCAACAGGCCAAACGCAAACTCGGATCAGCTGTAAGCTTCACGCTGACAGATACAAAGATGAACACGTGACCATTTTTCATATCACGCTGTGTTTGACAGAATCATTATTTCTGTTTTTGAGGGGTTGAGTTGGTGATGATGCTGGTGTAGATGTCATTCTTCAGTCACTTCCATTGACAGTTTAAATCTTACTGAAGGAAAACAGCCCTTATACCACAAACAAAAGTTCACAGATCTGTGGGAACTAACCTATAACCAAAGAGCAGTTTTGAGCTATAAAATATCACCATCATGTCTGACTGGTATAAATATTTTGTGTATTTATTTGAGAGCAGACTGAAGGCAGGAAACAGACATGAGGTATGACAAAGAAGAAAGACTCCTGGTTAGATCTGAACCAGAGATGTTGGGCTTTACGGCTGGGACCTGAAAGCTCTAAAGCTTTTCAATAAATACCGTGCTAACAGTGTGAAGGAAGCCAGACTTTCTTTTACATTAATACATTTTTTGAATTTAGCTGTCAAGTCTGAGACATGCTTATGACAAACTACTGCATTTTTATTGGATCACCTACCTGGAATGGAACTTAATCTAAAATCTGACAGATGAGCTCCGGGTTTGATTGTCATTAATAAGCTAAAAAAAAGTCCTTTTTTAAGATTTTTATAGATGACTGAAGGTTGATGATGTTTTCTTGTCTGACACCTGTTTATTTTTCAGGAGGTTCCTCTTGGCGATGCTCCACTGGGTTCAAACGGCCTGTCTTCGCTGGTGAAGACCGCTACCAGTCTGGCTGACAAGTTAGTGTTGATTTCATGAATCAGTAAGACATCATGTAGACTGTGTTCCCCATCATCTCTAATGCTAATGCCTTTCCTCCTACCTTCCAGACATCAGACAATTGCAGGCGTTGTGGAGCAAACTGCCAACGAGGCTCTGAGTGACTCGCAGAACAGTCTGGCTCTGGTCAGAAATCTCATGAACAGAGAGAACAAAGTCAAAGAGCTGATTGGAGATCTGAAAACTATGTAGGTATCTCCTCTGAGCTTCAGCGATAAAGACTGAGACACTTTTTATCTGAACGGTAGCTGTTTAGAGTGAGATTTTTCTAGGCTCAATAATCCATCTTCACTGAAATCTCAAAGACTCTAAATGAACCACTTTGTCGATTTAAAGGCCCTTTAGTACCGCAGTAAAAACCGCCTGATGTTCAGTGTTCTTTTACCAAAAAAGTATCCATTGATAAAAGCTTCAGATTTGGTTCATGATGATAGAGATTTGTAGAAATCTACACCCAGTGGCTAATCCATTGACCCAAGGGTCTCTATTTCTGGGCCTCCTGGTGTTGCAAATGCATTCCTCTTTCACCCTTTAAAGTTCGTTGAAACTTGGCTCCTAAATATCACACTCTGATGTCAGGTTTACTCTATAAAAGCTGAAGAAAATCAGGGAAAACTTTTGTAACTGATGTCATGATGTATTCTTGTAGGTTGGGTTCATAAGTAGAGGGACTCATGTATGCTGATAGTCTAAACTAAAGCTACCTGTTTGTGTCCAGGTATGATAAGACTTCAGCTCAGGTGAAGGGTTTTGAGAACAAGGCAAAACGTGTGAGCAGTGAGGCCATAGATGAGAGCAAAATGGCAGATGGCATGTTGAAAGACATCACCAGCATGGAGAACAACCTCCCTCCATCCCTCAAGGTAACGACTGCAGTTGGAGGTCAAATTTTGATGTTTGGGGATTATTATTATTATTATTATTATCCACTTGTTCAGTGTCTCTAACCTCCTTTGTTCTTCCATTGTCAGGGGGAGACGGATGCAATGTTTTCCAGGCTGGGTGGAGTGACAAAGTTGGTGGGTGAGAACATTGCAGGAATCCAGTCGCTGCAGGATGGCATGCTGAGAGACAAGGCCACTGCTGAGGACCTGCTGGTCAAAGGCAAGGATGCCCAGCAGGTACTGAAAGTCCAGCTAGATATTTAAGTGTAACACATTCAACTCTGTTTTGGTATGAAAGTGCTGAGCAGACACAGGTCCAGTTGAAAGGGGAAATTAGCTATAGAGACCAAAACTGTTTTTGTAGCAGTAAATGTGCTTATTTCTGCTGTAGAGGTAGACATTTTAAAATGGGAGTCTATGGGGACTGACTTTTGGAGCCTCAAGTGGACATTAGAGGAACAGCATGTGTTGGCATTTCTGTTTCACCTTATTTTTTTCAGCCCTGGAGGCTGTTGCTGGGCTAACGTGATAGCAGTAAGCTCATGAGAGAAGGATGCTTAGAAGCTAGTGCTGCGAGGAGTCTGTACATCACCAAAGCTCACCTTTTTAATGAGAATATATAGATATGTTCTGGTTTAATCGAGCACCAGCACCAAACAAAACAGGAGTGAAATCTTCTCAAGGTGTCAAATAAAGCCACAGTCAGCTGATGTTTTTTTGATCACTCTCTGCAGAAGTTCAACAAGTTGCTGGACAGAGTCAATGTTGCCAAAGCCGATGCCGAAGGCGCTCTTGAACGCATAAACAGCAACACCAATGAGCTGGATGATGCCCTGAAAACCCTGAAAGGTAGACACACTGACTGATGAACTTGTATTCACTTTCATAAATCTATCAGCAGACTGAATGCAACTCTTCTTCCTTCTCAGGCTTTGATCAACAGATCGCTAACAGCAAAAATCTGGCTGACGCCGCCATCAAGCGTCTTCCCGGCATTAACGCCACCATCCAGCAGGCTGTTGGTAAAAATGGTGCAACGCTGTCCGTCGTGGGAGATGTTTCTAAGGATTACAACAGTGCACTGGGAACGATCGGTGTGCTGAAGAACCTGGTTACTGGTCTGGAGGTAGGTTGTGTTTAGCCTAGCTTAGCACAAAGACTGAAAGCAGGGTGAAACTGTTAGCTTAACACCATCAAAAGTTGATGTAATCACCTGCAGGTAAAGAAAGCAAACACTGCTGTGGTTTTTAAAATCTTTTAAATGCTTTTTAATGTACGCATATTGAACTCTGCAAACTGTGGACACTGCTGTTCACACTAGGGAGTGCTACACAGAGAGCATAAGAGTACAAAGGTTCACTCTTTATTTTGGCAATGATAAAACAGGCCAAACTTTAGGGCCATAAGTTTACATTTTTAAATGATCTTCAAGAAATCAGTTGGAATTAAACCAGTTGGAATTGTCTTGTTCAATTCTATGCAGATGATGCTGTTATTTACAAACCTAACCCAAGTGTGACTAAAACTTAAAGCTTTCTCAATCAGAGTTTTAGTTAAGATAAGCAAACTACATGTAGTTGTTGTAACCTGGAGAAGTCCTGGAGGACTAAGAGAATCTGTTTTTTTATAAACTGGTTCTACTGTCGGATGTCTGCTCTGTGATAACTGGGTGCTTTGTCTTTACTCTTCAGGGAGAATTTGCATCTTTGCCGTCTCACGTGGGTCTATTGAATGAAGCCACCAAGCTGAATGGGGAGGCGAAGAACTTGAAAACAATGACGGGAGATTTAGCTGAAGACCTGGCCTTGGAGCTGGATAATGCCAGGAAGCTGAAGGCTGATGCTGGGGAGGTAACTGACAACTCTGAAGTAACCTGTCAGAGATAAGACTTATAGAAAACAACGGACACAGTAAAATATCTAACTGTTTCCCCTGCAGGCATCTTTGGGAGCGGCTGGAGCTTACAACAATGCCAGACAGACCAGAGAGGCAGTGGGAAAAACTCTGCAACATATCAACGATCTGCTGGCTAACATGAGTATGTACAGTTTAGATTGGATTTGCTTACAGACAGCTGCTCTTTGGGCTTTTTTAACATACAGCTTAAGTGCTATTTTATAGAAGAATATGGAACAAGATGCTGTTTAATTTGATCATTTTAAAAATCTCCAGCCTGAAGACTGGCTCAGTTATAATTCTGCCACTGTAATCTGAACAGCATTGCACTTGACCTTTCTTCTCAACTGCCATCTCCTAAAGGCTTAAATGGCTTTCTGAGACTAACCATGAGCTGCTTTCTCATCGTGTCTGCCCTCATTTTCTCAGACAAGCCCGATGTTGTGGATGCAGAGCATCTGAAGCAGCTGGAGGACTCTTTGGCCAACGCTAAGAAAGATGTGGAGGGCAATTTGAGGCCCAGACTCAGGGACATGGAGGACCGGGAGGCTGCCTATCGGCGCCAGCTGAGCTCAATCAACCAGGACATCGACACCATCCTGGCAGACATCGCTAACCTGGAGGACATCCTGAACTCTATTCCCAACGGCTGCTTCAACAGCCCACCCATCGAGGAGGCCTGAGGGCCGCCGCGTACTGAGACTCTTCACCTGCAGAGACCCTTTTCCTGTTAAACCCTTGTAATGTTGAGACTTTAATCTGCATGGACGCCTTATCTGCAGAGACTCGTTAACCTGCTGAGACTTACTGAGAGTATGCATCACTTTTGCATTATTGCACTTAACAACTACTGATTATCTTCTTTTTGTAATGCATACATATCTTGAATTATTTAGAATCCATATCTAACTTTTACCTGACAACATGAAACCAAGTCCCTTAATTTCTTATCATACAAATTAAGGGAATATTTAGTGGACTCTAATATCTTGAGGTGTCTGTAATGGATTACTGGCACAATCACAAAGAGCTCTCCCATGAAGCACTTGAACCAGTCCCCTGCCCCTTATTTAGGATAACCTTTATGATATTTGTCTAACCCTTAATTTAGTGAATTGATTTTAATCTGAGATTTCTGCACCTCTGAGTTCAGGTTTTCCTTTTTAAAATTTAAAGTGAAAACACTTCCAGTCTTTCCATTAATTTGTCCTTAAATCTAAGCTGTAGAACACCTTAAACTCATTGCTTAGATATTAATTTGTAAATTAAGAGAAAATTTGTTGTGCACCTTAAAAGTTGCTTTTCTTAAGTAAAAGATTTTATTTAAATAAATGTTTTATGAGGTTTATTTTCATCAATGAAAGGACAGTTAATGGATTTTTTGGGGTTGAACTTGAAGGTAATTTTGTTTTTGTTTTTTCAGGGATAAATTAAGGACAAATTAATGCACTGTTGTTTCATTATGTGCTGAGAAGGGAGTGTCCACTTTTTTTATAAAATTATATTCTGTGTGTTTATACATTCTGAATGTAAATGATGTGAACATTAATAGTATTTATAACTGTACATATACTATCAGTTTTTAAACCTTTATAAATTCAGTGTTTTTTGTTTTGCTACCAAAAGTGTTGAGTCTGACCAGCAGAAATATTTAGATAAAAATAAAAGATGCACTTTTTCTGATTTAAAACACGTTTGAGTCATCTCATTATTTATCGCTTTTTATATTTATGTACCTGGTATTTCTGTGCGAGGTATGGGAGCTAATGAATGAGCTGCTGGCCCAAGTGAAGGTGTTTAAGTATCCTCCACTAAGGGTCTTGTTTACAAATGAGGGATTGGTGCAGAATTTGCAGTGATGCAGACGCTAACCCTACCCTAACCCATTGTTGTGGTGAAGAGAGAGCTGAGTGTCAAAGTGAAGCTGTCTGGCTACAAGCTCTGGGTAGTGACCAAAAGAATGAGATCACAGATACAAGTGGTGAAAATGAGCTTTCTCCTAAAGGTGGCTGGGCTCACTCTTAGAGATAAAGTAAGGAGCTCAGTCATCTGGGAGGGATTCAGAGCAGAGCTGCTACTCCTCTACAATGAATGGAGCCAGTTGAGGTTGTTCAGGCATCTGATTAGGATGCCTCCTGGATGCCTCTTAGGTGAGGTGTTTTGGTGATGTGCCACTATAGGAGGAGGCCCCAGGGCAGACCCAGGACACACTGGAGAGATTACATCTCTCAGCTGGCTTGGGAACATCTTACTGTCCCACTGGGTGAGATGGAGGAGGTGGACGAGGAGAGGGAGGTCTGGGCGTCTCTGCTTTCCCCGTGGCCTGGACCCAGATAAGTAGTAGAAAATGGATGGATGGATAATCCAGCTGCTGTTCTTTAAAACTGATCATTTAGTCTGATCTGAAGAGACTTGACAGCTTCCCTTTTGCATTTCAAGCTTTTATTTTACCTTCTGACCATTTATATACAGTTTCTGTAGATGTTAGACTGGTCTTTGATAAGGTAATGATCAGTGTAAAGCTTTCAGTTATTGGTTCAATTTAAAATGAAGCCAAAAAAAAAGGATTTTAAACTTTCTTTTTTTTCTTTTAGTGTCTTTCACCTTTATTTTTAATTGTCCATTTATTTTTTTTTATATCTGGACTCACAGGTGGTGCTGGGGAGGGGCTATCAGCAGGACTCAGGAGTTTGTCTCTCTCACAAAGCCGTACAAAGATGCATTTCCAGACCTGAACAAACTGACAGAAATATCTCTAACAGCTCCCGTTACATCAGTAAGTTGTGAGTGCAGTTTTCCTGTCGGCATACATGAGAAACAGCGAGAAGCAGCAGTGGGGACTCTCAAACCAGGAACCTGCACTGTTGGCTGCAAACATCGAGAGGACAAGAACAAAATCATTGATGCCTTCGGACTCAGCCGCAGCAAAGTTTACATTCGGGGTCTCTTTAGGGACAGGGTTATGAATCTTTCATCTCACATATCTCTGAGCTGAATGTCTCACCTTGTGTCTGATTCAGACTGACTCTGTGATTGTGCTGCTAATGTCTGTGTTGGGGTTGTTGTAGTAGAAAGAGCAGAAAGCCACCAGCCAAAAAAAAAAAAAAAAGATTGTCTGTTTT
>VUQI01025170.1:0-17150 GCA_015106735.1 Paratilapia polleni | reverse complement strand
CAAACAAAGAAAAACAGTTGGAGGTGTTCTGTATAGATTATGCAATGGTTTTATTGGTTCACTTGAGATTAAAATGGGATCTATTTTGTTCATGAACTAAAATGAGTTTGAATGACCCTTTTCCTAATTAATTCTGTGTGTGTGTGTGTGTGAGAGAGAGAGAGAGGAAAATAGTAAGGCCTGTGTAACTGACAGAAACTCCTGAGAATTTGAGGAAGACACTTTTGGAGAGTGCAGATGTCACTCGTGTGTGCTCAGGTCTTGTGGTTGTGGCCTGTCCAACTCCATTGGGAACACCAAACATTCATACAAACACCTGCTCACACTCTGCATAAGCTGGTGCACACGCACATTTACATGTGACCCAGGAAAACATTCCTAGACTCATGACCAGAACGTCTGGAGGGATGACCTCGTTTTCACTCAGTCACTTTTTCTCATTTTCTTCTCTTTTTGATACATGAGGATATTAATCATTCTTTACTAAGGCTGAGCTGAACTTTTCTGTGTTTCACCCTGATCTAATATTTGGAAAAATGGACCCACAGCTTCAGACATTTCCTGGGAATTTGTGGCTGTTTACCGTTTTGTCATATTTGGGTTGCTGTGAAGATTGAAGTGGAGAAATCCCAGAGTGACTTCAGACTTCTGAGCAGCTTCTTCTCATCAAGCTTTGTTTTCAACAAAGACAATTTTCTGAGAGATGGAAATGAGAACAGTTTGGCTGACCTGCTGTCAAACTGATGCATCCTGTCTATTCCAGTACTTTTGTTTTGCTTTCTTTCATAACTGCAAAGATTAGGTCTGGTTTTTGGAAAATGCTTGTGTGCAGGCACTTTAAAATTTGCACCTCTGATTTGTTTTCTTATCACAAATTTATTAATAGACATTTTTTCCGGAAGCTTACAAGTTGTGTGATTTTCAAGAGGGGTGAGTATGACAGCATACTGTGATTAGTGATTATTAGTGAAAAGGCAATCATCACATTCACTTCTGATGAGAAATGTTTGCAGCAGTTTGCTTGAAAGTTCTGAATACACTTGTTGGAAATCTTAAACTTTTTAACGTCCATATTAAACCCAGCGGTTTCAAGTCATTTCTTGCTTTGACTTCAGTCACCAACTGTACCATGTTGTACCACGTGTATGTGTGTGAGTGTGGCCTCTGTCTGTATCTGGAGACCGGAAAAATATGCAGATCCAAATCTCTCAGGAAGGCAACTTTAATCCCCTCTTGTGTTGCATCCACATGAGATGGCTGTAAATGGAAATCGGTCTTTTTTTTTTTCTACAGCGTCTGCCTCGGACAAAAGGCGAGAGGTGCTCAGGAAGTTAGAGATTTGATCATCAGACTAAGGCTGAGTGTGTGTGTGTGTACATATTTTATTTTTTTTGCTTCGACTGTCAGGACAGCCTTATCAAAAATCCCTTTCAATTGATTTAACTGTCCTCTTTGATGTTACTTTAGCTGTAGATGACATGCTAATGGTCTTCTGTAGTTCTGTGAAAAATGTTGAGGAGTTCAGGATATTAAACGTCATTGATTTCTTAAAAGATAAAACATATTTTTGTCTGAATAATGCAGCTAAATAATTTGCAGCAAAAGAAAATTTGGGGGAGGACAAGGGGTATGCAGGTCCTTTAAATGCATTATATAACACGTTAAGTGCCTGCATGTATAGTTGTGCTCATAATGAACACAAAACTGATTCAAATTTTGATTACCTTAAATCTGAATTATCTTTCGTAAAACGCGGCAGATAAATAAGACTCATTTTTTCTCTAATTCTCTAATGTAATGAGGCAATATTCAAGCTGCTGTGTTCAGAGGGACAAATTAGGACACACACACACACACACACATATATATATATATATATAAATTGGGGTAAAAACAGAATCTCCCAGTGTAAATATAACTGACATTTATCACTCTCATACCATCAATAAACCTCTTTTCTTGTGTTTCAGGGATCTTTGGTCAGAAACTGGAGGAGACTGTGCGGTATGAACGCCGCTTTGGGAACAAGCTTGCCCCTATGCTGGTAGAGCAGTGTGTGGATTTCATTCGGCAGAGAGGCCTTCAGGAAGAGGGCCTTTTCAGGCTGCCAGGACAGGCCAACCTGGTCAAAGAGCTACAGGATGCCTTTGACTGTGGAGAGAAACCCTCTTTTGATTGGTAAGCAGAAATATGAGCATGCTGGATATTTAGATTTCCTCGTTGCATTTTCATGTCCAGTTGATATATTCAGATTGGTTAGTGTTGCACCTCTGAAACCACATATTGACTTGAATCCAATCCACAAAAGTGGGTGAGTTAGCACCGGGTTCATTTGAATCTGCTTAGAGAGACTTGAATAACAGAGCTGCTCAGCACCTCTTTTGCACTGAAAACCTGTATTAAACAGCAAAGACACTAGGAAAGGTCCTCTGTCACAAACCAAGGAACATTTATAAAATAGAGTTATTTCCATAACAGAAATCTCTGTATAGATTCTTCTAATACATACCATACAGAGAAGGGTTAATTACATTGCATAAATGTTTTGCTATACAGTGGAATATACACGCTTTTACAAGTCAGTGTCTTTGGCCATCAAGTAGGCTCTGTATTGTTACTACTCATGGAATATTCCTAAAGTAATTCTCAAGAGTATCTTAAGAGTCAGGGCCATGTGATAATGAAAGTATAGAAAAACCTTTCTTGATTATGATATAATAAAGAAGATAAATAAGTAATTTTGACATAAAAATTACTGGCTCGCTACTGGCGACTGCTCTGGAGCTCCTACAGTTAAGCTGCGTACACACTGGAAGCGATTCACTCGTCACACATCGCTTTGAAGCAGACGGACAGTCATTTGCGGACATTCCATGCTCCGGTTGCCTAGGTAACCTTCTAATGTATTTACCACCAGGTTGTATGTCAACAGTATTCTTCCCTATCCTCAGTAGTCTCTTCAGTCCCACCCAAAAGTTCAGAAAAGTTCATCTCAAGTCCCACCCACTTCCTCTCACCAGCGGTTATTTCGCCTGTAGTCACTTGAAGTCGCAGAATGTCATTCACTTTCTATGGTCTCTGGTCGCCACATCGCTACGAATTGCTTCCAGTGTGTACACAGCTTTAGTTATTGAGCGGAGGATGTTGCACAAACTGCTCAACGTACTGGACAACACCTCGCATCCCTTTCACGGCCTACTAGTCAAACAGCAGAGTAGAGATTCACAGATTCCAATCAGTTTCCGATTTTTTTCTATGTGTGACCTGTCGATACCAATTTTTTTCCGATTACGATTTTCTTTCTAAGAACTATAACTGACAGCATATACAAACAAAAATCAACTTTTCTTCCGTGCAAAATTTTATTTTCATAATAAAAGAAATTATTGAACTTTACAATTTCCCCCAAACTGCAGTAAGTTACAGAATCTTCACTTAAACAACTGAAAATAAAGTGCTCTGCTGCTGCAGAGGTACAAACAATGAATTGAAAGAGTTGCTGTACACCCACCTTTACCTGCCATATTTTACTTTACCAAACAAAAGCAGGTACAACAGATTTATATACCAAAACAACATGATTTTTCAGTATGTTTATAACTTCACCAGATAACAGGACATCAACCCTTTTCTCTTTTTCACTCGCGGTTTACTTTAGCGAACTTTCACTCACAGTCGCACACTTGCTAATGACATGTCAGCTTGTGGCCGTGAGTATGCGCGCAACTACTTGCCTGCGCCGCTGTGCGTGTGTTGCACATGCATGAAACGGTCTGGCTCGTAATCCGGTTCCTGTCCACTCGATTGGTGAGTTTCTACAGCAGAATGTTTTAAGCAGCAGGCTCCTTCAACTTGACTGTCATGAGGACCGATATGGGCAGTCTTTCCTACCCACTGCAGTTAAAATATATAATGACTCCCTTCTGTGCACGGAGAGGACACTTATCCTCTGAGTGGCGATGCACAAGCTCGCTCTACTCCTTATTTGCACAGTATACTTTATTGCACAGTAGTAGTATCTGAGATATCTCAAATTCTGTAAGATGAAGGATTACATTTTAGACACAAGGGCTACAGAAACCATATTAACCATTTTATAGGCATTTGAACCTTTTCTTCACTTGCAGTTTTCACTTCTGGTATGCTTACAGATTTATGGTGGAGACATGGTGAGATGCCTCCAGCACATGATGATGTATCACAGAAGGTTTCCTTAGCTCTTTTCAGGTCTCATAATTAAAGGACGGTCTCATTGTTCAACAATCTTACTGTGGGAGTTCTGCAGGTCTCCCAAATTCTGTCATAATTCATATTAGCACTTGGCCTCCTACGGCTTTCTGAGCAAAGGGAGAGATTCTTCTTCTGCATGGCTAATGTCCAGTTTGTCAGTTTTATGGTTAACACTTGGAGGTCAGTCTCAGGTCATTATGGTGGAATGTTAGCTTGTGAGATGAAGCTGTCATTATCATTGAACATTGGTGTTTAACCTGTCCATGCTCACTTTGTCCCTCTGAGCACAGTAGCTTGAATATTGCCTCATTACATTAGAGAAAAAAATGAGTTTGTTGTTATTTATCTGCTGCATTTTACAAAAGATCATTCAGAATTAAGGTAATCAAAATTTGAATCAGTTTTGTGTTCATTATGAGCACAACTATACACAAATAAAGAACAAATGCAGGCACTTAACATGTTATATAATGCATTTAAAGGACCTGCATACCCCTTGTCCTCCCCCACAGGTATTTTCTTTTGCTGGATTAGACCTCTGGACTGAGTGGGTGTGTGGAGCACACACTTGATTGCCACTGTTCTTCTATTTAGGCCCAGTCAGATCAGAAAGGGGCACAGTTCACTTCATTCATGTGTCTGCTCAGAGGAACAATTTTCCGAGCAAAATAGTTTTTCTTTGTCCCCTCAAACCTAAGTCATCATCTTATTTGGAGCTTACTGAATTCCAAACTATTTCTGCTAAACCTAAATCGATCAAACAGACAAATTACTCTGTTCAGTGTGAAGATAACAGGAACACAAGAAAAGCAGGAGTTCATTTTTGTGCTCATAGGCTTCTTAGAGTTTTCTCCTAAACAACATTATGGAGCAATAACAGAGAAAAACAGGAGAAAACAGGCCGGAGCCTGAGCAGCACAGTGGTGCTGTGATTAACCCTGGTCGACTCTGCGGGTGTACCCCGCCAGTCGCCCAGTGAGAGCTCGGACAGGCTTCAGCCATCCCAAGACCCTGAACTGGATAAGCAGTTAAGAAAATGGATGGACAGGTGTTAGTGTGTGAGATGACACTTTGTGGAAATCAGGGCACATCCTGTACAGGTCACAAAGAGGTAGACAACAGATTACGCTCATATATTCCCAATTTAGAATCACCAATTAACCTCTGGAAGCTGGAGTACTCTGAAAAATCCCAAGTAGTCCCAGGAAGAGCATCCAAAGTCAGAATAGAAAGGCCCTGGCCAACCAGAAAAAAATGTGCTGAACACACCAGTTTCAGAACACATGGCACAAATACATGGTAAAAAAAAAAAAAATAAAAAAATCACTGTAATTAACTCATTTCACATTTATATATCTAAAAATATGACGGGGCTTCAACTTGGACTTTGGAAAGTTACTATAGAGCCTTCATTTTCCTCCCCTTATGGCAGTATGTGACAATATGGATATCAAGGCATGCACCAGTCATTGAGGATATAAAAAAATCTGGAAGTTAGAATCATGTGTTTGGGTTTATTATTGTCAAATGTTAAATATGATTATGGGTTTCAGGCTTTTAGCTTTTTCCTTATGCATTTTGCAGCGACCTTAAAGCTTAAGGATCCCTTTTCATAGGATCACCATGAAATTTTATGACCTCAACATCAGTTTTTCAAAGGCACTTGAAGTCCATCCATGCATTTTCTTAACTGCTTACCCAGTTGATCAGCCATATAAGCCGATCATGTTTTCTTTTGTACCTTACAGTGATCTCCATAGGTTCTTCTGGCTGAGACATGTTAGTCAGACACAAAAACTCCCCGAGATTCTACTTTGTTCTGTACTGTGCCAGCAGTAAAAAGAAAATTTGTATGTCCCAATTATGCACCTGCTTTTAAATCATGCGGTGTGTAGGTGGCTATAAGAGACCGAACACTGATTGTTTAACGTGACAGCTTTCATCCAGAGGCATACTTGAGTGATGAAACATACCATCCTCTGCCTAGCTCTGTATCTCTCTTTCACTACATCCGCCACTCCCTCCATCTAATGTGTCAGCCATAAATAAAACCCAGATAGGACCATCAGGATCTACTCTATAAATCAACATCTCATCACTTCCTAGGATTCAAATTCACACTCAGAAGTGCCTCCATCATATCAGCTGCACAATAACACATTTCTGCCCACCTAATTCTGCTTTGCAGTGACTACTACGCCCTCCTCTGTCTGCTCATGTCTTGATTTTCATGTCTCTCACCTTGCTGATTCCCTCATTAGTAACCTCCTGCCTGCTTCACCAGCTGCTCCTCATTGGCTCATTACTGTCCAAAGGCCTTTTGGCAGATCATCTAAGATGGTGGTTGCATACTAAATAAACCTGAAAGCACTGATTAAAAAATTAAACAAATACAGTAATGCCTCCATGCCATTCACCCTTAATAAGTTATGACCTCAACCTTTGTCGGTGTCTTGTCTCTCTCACCAGTAACACAGACGTGCACACAGTAGCTTCTCTATTGAAACTGTATCTCAGAGAGCTGCCTGAGCCTGTCATCCCCTTCCAGAAGTATGATGAGTTCCTGGCCTGTGCCAAGCTCCTGGGCAAAAATGATGAAATGGTAAGAAAGAGGACATGATGACTTTCTTTGTATGTACATCTGCCAACAAATTGCCTTCCGCACACCATAAGGATTTTTTAGTTTCAACCTTTTATAATAATAAAACGTTAACAATGAAAAGCCCACAGAGAAGTCTTATTCTGTGGCTTTTAATCTGGTCTCTTGCCGCCCAGTCATCCATGCTCAGCTCTGCTGTTTCTCACACAATGACTTTGTTCTGCCCGTCGTGACTTTTAACATCTAAATAGGATTTCTCTCACACCGTAAGGCACAGTCAGCAGCATGGATGGGGTCGGTCTTTCTCCTTGTTACCATGTCTGAACCAAAGTTTGTGGGTTTTTGTCTGTGTGTATGTGCCACAGATGGGTATGGGAAGAAATATGGTTAAGTGTGGATGAGAGTTTCTCTACTTTTTAAGCATCCAAGGTCTTTGAAGTTAAAAGGAGGAGAAGGAAAAGAATTCACACTTTTCCTGTGGAAAAGGCTATAGAGAATTTCCTCATATTTTTTGGTTCTGAGTAAACTTGCTGAGATCCCTTCTGATTCATTCGCACATCTATATAGACAGTTTTTATTTTGTTTTTTTCCAATCACGGTTTTCTGTAAACAGCAAGAAGGATTTTCATTAAATGTAAAAGTGCAGATTTGGACTGAAATAAAATACCAATGAAGCCCGAATACTTCAAGTAGCTCTTGAAAGACAAAAACATACTTCTCCACATTATGAGTACTGTTGTTCTGATCCATCAGCAAGTGACTGTAATTTAGTTAGTACTTGTTCTCTATGTGTGACAGATGATGACTGAGCTGTTCAATAAATCATTGCTTTCATTAAATAAAATCCTGGAAAAGATTTTGCTTTTATCTGGTCAGACTAGTGCTTGTTAAACTGAATGTGTGTAGGTGGCCAGGGGAGAAATATGCAACTAAGTTATTTCGCATGAATATAGTTTATGCAAGAAAAATAAACAGAAGTTTGTTGATGCTGTCATGCTGACCTTTATTTCACTAAAACTTGAAGGCATTTCTAGGTGAGGAGGTGTGAACGTTCATTTTCTGACAGAATGCCAGAAAGTTTGGAATCATTGGTTTACCTTATCATACACTCACCGGCCACTTTTTTAGGTACACATTGCTAGTACCAGGTTGGACCCCTTTTGTCTTCAGAACTGGCATAGATTCATCAAGGTGCTGGAAACATTACTCAAAGATTTTGGTCCATATTGACATGATAGCATCACACAGTTGTTGCATATCTGTTGGCTGCACATCCATGATGTGAATCTCCCGTTCCACCACATGCCAGAGGTGCTCTGTTGGATTGAGAACTGGTGACTGTGGAGGCCATTTGAGTACAGTGAACTCATTGTCATGTTCAAGAAATCAGTTTGAGGTGATTTGAGCTTTGTGACATGGTGTGTTGTCCTGCTGGAAGCAGCCATCAGAAGATGGGTACACTTTGGTCATAAATGGATGGACATGGTCAGAAACAATACTCAGGAAGGCTGTGGTATTTACACAATGCTCAGTTTGTACTAAGAGGCCCAAAGTGTGCCAAGAAAATATCCCTCACACCATTACACCACCAACAGCAGCCTGAACTGTTGATGCAAGGCAGGATGGATCCATGCTTCATGTTTACACCAAATTCTGACCCTACCATCTGAATGTCACAGCAGAAATCGAGACTCATAAAACCAGGCAATGTTTTTCCAATTTTCTGTTGTCCAATTTTGGTGAGCCTGTGTGAATTGTAGCCTCAGTTTCCTGTTCTTAGCTGACAGGAGTGACAACCTGTGTGATCTTCTGCTGCTGTAGCCCATCTGCTTTAAGGTTTGACGTGTTGTGTAGATCAGCAGTTTCTGAAATATTCAGACCAGCCCGTCTGGCACCAACAGCCATACCTCGTTCAAAGTCACTTAAATCACCTTTCTTCCCCGTTCTGTTGCTCAGTTTGAACTTCAGCAGGTTGTCTCAACCATGTCACCATGTCATGAACAGGTCTACTTAATGAAGTGGCCGATGAAGTGTATTTTCCCCATCTTGGACAACTGAACTGTCACAGGTACACCACTTAAAGGTTTGGGGTGATCAAGAAATGTTCTTAAAGAAAAACACTTTTGTATTTTCTTTCTATCTATTTTATATGAGATTAATTAAATCAGAGGTTTTATAAGTTTCATTTAACATGGAATCATTCATCTTAAGTAATTCATGATTTTTAATGGAATATCTGTGTAGACACACACAGGCCCATTTTCAGCAACCTGTGCTCCTGAAGCACAATCTGTTCAATCTGTTACTCCATTCAGGTTTATCACGTTAAAAGATTAATTCATTATAAGAACTCCTCTCTGATTAGAGAATCAATAAAGTTGGCTAATTAATTTATTTATAATTTAAAGAAATGGTTATTGAATGCTGAAAATTGCTGATTGATTTATTGATTTTACAACAGTGGGGACAATTTGATTCACAAATCACTTCTTATGAGTACCAGTTAATGAAACTGCCCAGCTGAGGACTTTGGAGGCATCGGTTTTTCAAACTACAGACTCTGATGTCCTCTTTCTCAGCTGTTCACCAGGGCCGCCCACTTCTCTTTCTATTCTGGTTAAAACCAGATTGCTGTGTTCTGTGGAGGAAGTGGTACACACCTTTTTATGAAATCTTTGTTTTTGTCAGTTTCCTGCTTGGAATAACCTTTATTTTTTAGAACAAGAACACTCAAAGGCTATTGATTCTTTAATACGCACTAACGTTTTCAGCATAAAGAGGAAAGGAGTGGTCAGTTAATAATTTAACATGATAAACTTGCATTAAGTAACAAAATGTACCAATGGATCACAGGAGTGCTGAAACTGACCTCTTTAGGCCTAGATAGATATTCCACTAAAAACCATAAATGATTTATGATTTCATTAATCATTAATAGTCATTTAGAACATTTCTGGTCACTTGCATGTTGTATTATATTAGAGGAAACCAAAACATCGGAGCGGCAACATTGATACTGTTTGCAGTCATGCAGTTTGTTTTACATTAAATTTCTGAATATACTGAACGGGGCTCTAAATAGTTGCTCTGAAGCATTTGGTCACTTTAGTTCTGTTTCACAACTTTAAATTAGGGAAAATACAGATATTGTGATTATAACATGGGAAAATGCTACTCCCCTGATGCTGAATTCTAAATCGTCCCTTTGCGTAAACATCTAGCTTCAGTTTTAGGGCTACACGATTGTAAGTGGTGAAAGTGTAATTAAGGCTGAATAAAGAATTCAGCATGAGATCCGACAGACTGACAGCCTTCTACGGCTCCTCTTGTAGGAACCACACCTCATTTCTGCGTCCGTAAGGCTTGAGTGGGTCGTAGCCACAGCAGAAGTACTGCTTGCGCTGAAAGGGGGCTGTCTCGCCCAGGGTACGTGTCAAACGCAAGGCCTCTGCTCTGTACTCACTCTCCCCTGCAAAGCCTCCAAACTGCCTGCAAATTGAAAACAGAATTTAAAGTACTCTTTTTATACACATAAACAATTAAAAAAATAATAAATAAATAAAAATAAAAACTCTTTGAATGACACATACAGAGCGTAGACGGTCATGCCGGGCCGCTCTTCAATCCTGATGGCACTGTCGGTGGGAGTCGGGGGTTCTTGCTGGTAGTTGGAAGGAATGCGGATGGCCACCACCAAACGGCGAGAGAAAACCCCATCATTACGTGGGTACACCGTGATTATGATGGGAGCCGCTGTACCCATGGCCTCACCTTATAATATAAAGCATGAGACAGAAAGTGAATTTTAAAAAGGACAAACATGGAAGAGACAGCAGAAAAACGCCATCTCCCTGAAGCAGCATTACCCAAATCTAAAGGTCAGGAACTGTGCACTTTTTTTTTTGTTTCTTTTTTGTTTTTGGACTACATAACATCATTATGCATATGCAAACGCTGATAATAATAATCGAGACACTGGAAAACAGCACATGTAAATCACACCTCTAACATGGAAATAAATGCCTATTTCACACTGCACTTTTATTTGCCTAGGGTTATATATTTGACTGTTGACCCAAAGCAGGGAACTGTTACTTCAAAGGACATGTGTGTCTGAGCATTATTCAAATTTATCTTCTACATTAACCATGTTACCTTAAGTCAACCCATTTAAACTCTGTGTAAAAATATTTTGTTTACTCAAAATAAGGTTGACCACATGTTTTTGTTTAAATTTGAGCCATGTGTTGATCTCCTAATGCTCATTTGTTCTGCTTTAGGGTGCCTCAAAGTGGCCACTGTTTGTTTACTGAGTGTTAAGTAAGGATTATCAGAGGTATTATAAGAGAGAGATATGGCACTCAAATAGTCATGAAGTGAAATCACTTGGAGAATTCAGCAACAGCAAAGATGGTGGTAGAAGTATAAATTCCTGTGGAAAAAAAGCTTCTTATAGGTCAAAGTCTCCAAACTGTAAAGGCGTTTAAAATTGAAGTTATTGTTGATAATGCTTCAAAATAACTATCCAAATACCTGCTCAGAGACGTTACTAAGATGGCTGTCATGTGACAAAACAGACACCCTCTCTACTTTTAAAATTAGGCTTCAAACTTTCCTTTCTGATAAAGCTTATAGTTAGAGCTGGATCAGGTGGCCTTGAACCATCCATTAGTTATTCTGCTATAGCCTAAGTCTGCAGGGGGACATCCCATGATGCACTGAGTGCTTCTTTTCTCCTTCTCTTTTTTCACTTCTGATGCATTTACATGCCACTACTGCATGTCCTTAACTTTTGTTCTTCTCTCTCCCATAGTTTATGTTTTGTCCTTGTCTTTCTATGTTTGAGATGCAGATGGCTGCCCCTCCCTGAGCCCAGTTTTGTTGGAGGTCTCTTCCTGTTAAATGGGCGTTCTTCCTTCCCACTGTTGCCAAGCACTTGTGTCTGATTTTTTTTGTTTTCTCTTTAATATTGTAGGGTCTTTGTCAACAAATAACAAACAAACAAAAAACAAAAAAACACACACAGTCCAAAATCACACAGATCTTAAAGTAAAAATATGAGAAATAAAAAAGTATGATTAGTTATATTACTGGACAACTCAAGAAACAAAGTATGACCGAGAGTAGGTTTAAATATTTTTTATCCCTTTATAAAGGGCAGGATTGGCCACTCAGTCAGCAAAGAACCATCATGGTCTATGGCTAATGAAAAACATGGCTTAGCAGCAGTTATTAGTCCGATGGGTTTCTGCTCTGTGGCTTTCATTTGATTATCAGAATCCGCTTTTGAGCAATTTAAACATTAATTGGCAGTAAATATTTTGGGAAAATAAAAGGAAAGCTATTAGAAGCTCTTCTTGAGTCAAGCTTAATTCTGTGCTGTTAGTGAACATATCACGTGATCCATCTGAAGGTTTTATTTTCTGCCTGGTTTACCTTGTTCATTGCTCCCGCCAATGTACATGAGCAACTTCCTCATTAGCTCTCCCGTCACTTGGTCAAAGGTTCGCCCCTCAGAGGAAACAGCAGCATATTTGGCAGCATCATACCGTCGCACCTCAAAGCTGACGCCATCCTAGGGAAGAGAAGGGAAAGCAGGAGCTGGCTTAGACATCAGCAGGCCAGCCACTGCTGCACAGATGCAGACTTCCCACTCCATGCGCACACACCCACACACAAACGCCTCTCTTCTCATCCTGGGGATGGGAGCAGCAGAGGTTAAGCCCAGATATGATTCACCTCTGACACACTGATGTTGACAATCTGCTTGTAAGGACCGAAGCCCTGAACTAGTGAGCTTTACACATAGATGTTTCGGTGTGTGTCCTTTTGTGTGTGTGTGTGAAACCAAAATGGGCAGATACAGATGAAACATATTTACACTGATTTGATTTAATTTCTTCTTCTGCTCTGCGGGGCTCAGTCGGCTTACATAGAATAATGGGGAAGAGATGCACGGTCTTACATAACAGAGCACAGAAAGAAAACACACACACTCTCCGTGTTCTCTCACACAGCGTTAATATGATGCAACAGTTTTGCATTAAATATGATTAAGTGGGGTTAATGTGGAGCACAGTCACTCAGCTACGCTGCTGAGCGATAAGTTGAATTGGTTTTGAAGGAATCTGGTCGCTGCAGAGACTGATGCAGGTTTCAAATGCAGCTTCTCATTCACTAACATGATTATACTGTGCACGTTTCTGTGTGTGTTTGTAAAATTAGGTTTGTCCATTGGAATTTCATTGTGTAATCATTGTCATCCATTCTCTTCTGAATGTTTACCTCTGATTTGCAAGGAAACTGCTGGCTACTGTAAAATATGTAGTTTTTTATTTTGCAGATAACGTGTTTATCTTGACATAATAACAGCAACAAAAAAGACAACAATGGAAATATGCTCAGGGCCCAGTTTCCACTGCAAATTCTCAATCCTATGTGGGCTTCTTAAGCATATTTTCTCTTCCCTGGAGGAACATTCAGATCTAAAAATATCATGCAAATACCTTCATCTTGTAAATTGAATTTGTGACTCTCGGTCTACTATCAAATCCCAGGATGCTAAAAACATTTCCATTTGCTATACCTTTATCATCAACACCTTTTCATCTGCATAATCTTATTTAAAACCCACAACAGATGACCTGAAATCCTCTGAAGCGGCCTCATAATCAGACCCTACAGCCATATTTATTCCTCAGCACATACAAGATAACACTATGTTATTGTGAAGCTTTAACTTGTGGCAAGTACCCGGGATCCCGCATAGTAATTACAGGGGTTTTGCTCTGTATAGCTTGTCAGTGGGACCACCATTAATGTTGTATATGGGTGACATACAAAGAAAGCAGAGCCTGTGACTTGAGTTAAGCAGTGCAATTAATTTGTCTGTCATGTGTCTGCGGTTGTGTGCATGTGTGTGTGTTTAACTGCTGTCTGATGCCAGCTTATACAGTGATAATTACTCAGTGCCTGAACTGAGCACATTAAAGGTATTATCAGCACAGGCTGCTGAAATACCTTGTCAATTCATCTTGTTTTGAAACAATATTCTATTTTCATTAGCAAACCTCTAAGAGAATTTCACACATATATATCGCTGGAGTTGTGCTGTGAATGTGTGTGTGTGTGTGTGTGTGTGTGTGTGTGCTCCTCTGTATTCTGTGTCAGGTTTAATTAAGAGTGTTGGGTGTCAGGGTTACGCAGGTGCTCCACAGATCATGTGACATGCTCTGATTTCAGTACCTGCTTTTTAAACATCAATCAAGTCCAGAGATTTGATGAACCTGCAGATTCTTTACTTAAAGGAGGCGTGGGTAATTGTAGTGCTACTGAATATTAGATACTGCGTTTGGATAATTAACAGAAATGATCACTCACTAACCAAAATCCTATTTTCTGCTACGTCTCCATTAAAATTAAGTTTAATTCAAACCCAAATGTTAATGGAAATACTTGGAATCCTTAAAAAAAAAGTGTTATGTGTACACATACTGCTGGCTTCAGACATCTATTTTTGAATTTCTGCTTCTGACAACACATGTAAAGTATGCTGTCAGTACAGATCTGCCTCTGTGTGTGTGTCCGTTTGGGTCATTTGATTCCCCGCCCGTCTGGTCAGTTGGGCTGGAAATCCTTTTTGTCTGCCTGCCTTTGTCTTCCTCTCAAAAGTTAGCTGCTATTTAGGAGATAAACACACAAAGCCGCTTTTAAAAACCCATGTCAAGACCAACAATAGATGGCTACATGCACATTTACAGTAGTGGGCCCACAGAGCGTGAGAGAATAACCTGGAAAGGGCCACTAGGCATTGCTTTAGTTAACACATCAACGAGTTGGCTGTAATCTTTCCACACGTGCATACAGTAAACGTAAGATAAACAAACACACTATTCATAGAATATATAAACATAAGTATAACAGATGGTAGGTGGAGGGTTGACATGGAAAGGTCATGTCCTTCCTCTTCTCCGACATCAGTTTTCTGTGTCACTGTCCTCATCGGTGATGGTTAGTGTATCGGAGTACGCACAATCCATATCTGAGCTCACGGGTTAACCACAAACAGGTCTGATCAGCATCCTCTTCCACAGCGGGGTCAGTTAGTGTGTCCCTTGTGGTTTTAAACACACACGCATCCTGAGTGTCATAATGGAAAGAAACAGTGACCCACAGCAACACGAACCCTCAATCCTCCCGACTTTAGTCTACTGTGAATGTTCTTTTTTTTTTATAAGATTATGCATCACCATCTTCAATTACTTCTGCTTTGTTGGTTGGAGGAGAACCTCGGGCTGGTTGGTTTACACTTTAACCCACGCTGTGGATCAGCATGCAACCTCATAGGTCACTGTCAAGCTTTATGGCCTGCAGCAGCAGTTTAATCACTGTGGCAATTTCAGAAGAAATTCTAATAATATAATCCACACAGAGTAAAGTAAAGGATGAAATATTCTTTCAAAGAAAGAGGGAAACCTTGCACCTTTATAGTCTTGCAGAATCACTGTGCGTAATCATAGCCGCACAGGCGCGTAAAGGATTAAGACGCGTAAGAGAGAAATTGCAGGAGAAAAAACATATCAGAATGATAAAACTGTGTCTGAGTGCACAGGCGGCTTACCTTCGTCTCGCTGCTGAGCAGTTTATATTCCGTCTCCTCGGTGTTTCCGAAGAGCGAATTCTTGATCATGCCAAACATGTCGCTTCGGCCAAGTCAGCTCTCCTCTCTCCGCTCCTTTAGGTTTGTTTTTTTCTCCTCCCTCTCGTCCTTCTGTTTGATGCAAACAGTTTGCTCTCTAGTAATGGCAATTTTTTTTAACGTGGTCGTTCAAGTCCTGGAAAAAATCGTGAAATGCAAGACGTAAATTACAGCAATATCCAGATGCTCATCTCCTCCAGCGAAGAGCGCGCACTTTGCTCCAGTGAGCACAGACTCCCCTCAACAGATGATTCTTTATTTTTTCGGGGGCAGAAGTTGGAGATGCTTGCTCCTCGACCCTTTAACAAACCAAGGAATGGAAAAAGAAAGAAAAAAAAAACATCCTCCCCTCTGACTAGTTGAGTGTCTCCGCCCTCCTCTCCCTCTCAGAGGTTTTCCTCTTACCAGCTTGACGCTCACTTATATCACCACTTTTCACTCATCATCATTAACTTCACTTAAATGGGGCATCAAGCTTTCAGCATATGACCAGTTTTCTACAGTTTATTACTCCCAAAATAGCCCAGGTTACGCTGATACATTTAATTGCATAACTAATACCGTGGCATGAGATGCGGCATTATTAAAAACTACATAGCAGTCACCTCCTCCAAATCTCGTCACCGAAAAAAGAGTGACCTGCAGTGCCACCCTGCTTTTATTAGGGGTCTCTCTCATTCTGTTGTTCATGACTGTCTGCTCCAGGACGCATAAAACTGTAGGGTGTGAAGAAAAACATTTACATGCTGCTTTCCCTGCAGTATGAATTTTGACACAAGCGTTTGGTTTGTCAGTATGCATTGGACCTTGATTGCTGGGCTGTGTGTGCGCATTAGTTCGGGGCAGCACACGGGTGCACGTCTTACTCCGTGTGTCACTCTGAGTTGCTTTGCTTTAGGGTTAGTCTATTTAAATTCACACTGAAGGGAATGTTAGTCACCACTGGAGAGTAAGAGAAAGCAGGAAGGATGGGATTTATGAAAAAAGTGGAATGGATAAAACTAGCCAGAAAAAAAGAGGTACTGCATGAGGGAACTGTGGCTGTGGACAGAGGGGCAAAGAAACAAAGAGAGGAGATCTGATGCCATTCAAGCAGGCCATGCAACATCCCGTTTGTGGACAAAATTAATGGGAGACATGCAACGTATTTAAATCATCATTATCTAGCTGAAAATTTCCAAGAGCTCTTAATTCAACTTGAAAGGAGACCTATCATGCTTATTTCCAGCTCCATATTTTTAATTGTGGCAGCCTCTGTCCGTTTACCTTAACTTTGTACTGTAAGGCAGACTGGATGCCCCTCACAAACATAAAGTTCATATATATATACATTGCTGTGAAAAAGTATTTGCCCCTTCAATTCTGTGACTAGACCACTCCAAAACCTTCATTTTTTTTTTTTTTTTTGAGTCATTCAGAGGTGGACTTGCTGGTGTGTTTTGGGTCATTGTCCTGCTGCATATCCCAAGTGCTCTTGAGCTTCAGGGAACAAACTGATGACCAGACATTCTCCTTCAGGATTTTCTGGTAGAGAGCAGAATTCATGGTTCCATCAATTACAGCAAGTCGTCCAGGTGCTGAAGCAGCAAAGCAGCCCCAGACCATCACACTACCACCACCATG
>VUQI01025169.1:12774-26926 GCA_015106735.1 Paratilapia polleni | reverse complement strand
AAAAAAAAAAAAAAAGAAAAAAAAAAAAATCTAAAATTGTTAACATTCCAAGCTGGCTGTGTTTGTGTTACACAGACTGTAATGCTCCGTTGCTTTCTACTGAAAGCACTACATTGTAAGATGTTGTGAATGTTGGAGGCAGACTGAGAAACATCACAGCAGCAATGGAAATTCTGTTTCAAGAATGAGTAACAAAAGTATTCGTTGCACAAAGCATACATATCCATATAATCGCAGATGGAGATAGATAGTTGAGAGTGGACAAATATACAGCCTAATGCACATGCATTTGCAGATATAAACACAATCATGCTTAAACAGTGGAATAAAGCACAGGTCCAAAGACCCAGGCACATAAATTTCCAAATGAAAATACTCAGATATGCATGCTATACAAGGTTATTTAGAGTAGCTGAAGTTGCTGTGAATTCGTTCTCTTTAGCCACTCTGAATAAATTAATGATAATTATTGCTTCTATTGTTGCTACTGTAATGCTGTTCTTTTTAATTATTATTCTGACAGTCTGCCAAGCTACCATTCCACAAGTGATGATGTCATCATCTTCAGTGCTGGCCTGTGTGTGTGTGTGTGTGTGTGTGTGTGTGTGTGTGTGTGTGTGTGTGTGTGTTTGTGTTTCAGTTGAAGTTGAAATTGAAATTGAGCTTTTTTTCTATAAAACCTTCCTGTTGCATTGGGACTTAAATCCCATTCCAACAGGATTCATTTGCCGAAGGTGATGGGAAACTATGCTCCTCTGTTACTTAGGTCATTTTTTCTGGATGGCATTTTAACCACTGGTGTAATTACTAGATGTGGTCTGCAATGAACATTTCACAGGACAAAGACAAAGCAGATACCCAAAAGCTTACCTAGGAAGATGAGCACTGAGGTGGAGGCAAACACACTGTGTGAGTTGAATGAGTCAAAAATTGTATTGCCTCCTGGCATCATGATTTAAATGTGAATGGAAAAATGGTTCATTTTGACTCAATAATTGCCAAATTATCTCTGATGTTCATTGTGAAAAAATATCTATAATCCAGTGAGAAACTGCACAATAAAAAAGCTTCTGAACTTAACTTACAATGCTTATGTTTTGAAGTTTCTTCAGTATGAAAATTATTCGGTCATAGCAACTTACACATCCAAATGTAAACTGCAAATAGATAATTATGTGTACTTGAGGGTGCAGATTTTCTGTACAGACATACAAAAACATACTTGCTTAAAGCGAGTCTCAAAAGACAATGCCAGGACATACTGTGGTAGTTTTTATGGGGTCTTTGTCTCCTCAAAGCTTGAACATTCCTTTCGTGTCTTAAATAGCATTTTATTTTGCTTTTATAATGTTTTCATCTGTGAAATGTAAGGATCCACACACAGCGTAATAATTATAATGAGAAGAAGAAGAAAAACAAGATTTTAAGAACACTTTAAACACATTAAATTAATTTTAAGCAATCATAACAAATAACGCAAAATTAATCACACTTTAAGCTCACTTCTGTAATGGTGAGTTCTGAGTAGTTCTATGAATGACAGATTGGTGCAGTCTTGGATGTGTTTGAGGAGAGAGCTCCAGAGGGAGGGGGCAGCTGCAGAGAATTCTCTGTCGCCCCAGGTCTACTGCTTAGTCCTGAGTGGTGTTGACAGGAGCTTGGCATGAGAGGAGCGAAGGATGCAGGAAGGAGTGTGGTTATAGAGCAGGTCTGTTAGGTAGGAGGGGGGCTAGTTATGGAGGAATTTGTGAGTGAAGAGAAGGACTTTCAAACAGATCTGTTGTGTTAAGGAAGCCAGTGAAGGAACGGGGTGATGTGAGTGAGCAGGTGTACAGTAGAGTTCTGGTGTTTATATAGGCCTTTGAATGATGTACCATAAAGATTTTTTTTTTTTTTTTTGCAGAGAAGACTGATGGACAGAGACCAGCTGTGTTTTTTAGTTGCTAAAGGGAGTTAGGGGGAGTTGATTGATGCTATATTTGGAGAGGTTATTGTCAAACAGGACTCCAAGGTTGAGGATGTGTAGAGAAGGAGAGAGAGCAGAGTTATCAGTGATGGCGCAGACATTATGAATGATTTTGGTGAGGAATTTGGGATCGATGTTGATCTGATTTATCACAGCTGAGTTTAAGGCAATTTCCCTGCATTCGTGGTTTGATTTCAGTAATGCGGCTGGTAAAAGCGGACTGAAATGTAGTGGTGATGCATTCGCCTAGAGAGGGCAGTACCAGTGAGGTTGAGGGAGGAGAAGACCGAGGAAAAGAATGACATGCCTGATGGTGTCGAAAGCTGCAGTGATGTCAAGGAGGATTAGGATATTGAGGTGACCAGGAGAAGGTTGTTGGTGACTTTGAGTAGACCTGCTTCTGTACCATGTAGTGAGCAGAAACCAGATTTAATTGGTATGAACATGTCATTGGAGATGAGGCTGTGTTTGAGTAGGAAGGCAACAAAATGTTTTTTGCAATTTTGACAGAAAAGGCAGATCACTGGTAATAGGTATGTGTCTAGTTTTTTTTGAGGATTAGCATGACAGCAGCCACTTTAGTGTTTCTGGGTTTGAACATGAGCTGATGGAAGAGTTATGGATTATAGAGGAAGCTTGGAGGCAATCCCTGACAAGATTATATGCCATATAGCATTATGATACAGTTTTGATCTGAAACCTATTGCAGAAACTCTTGAAGATCCTTTGAGTTTTGTTGGTTGTAGGGTAACGCCTCTGTGAATCAGGCTTATTCTGATGCAACTCGCATAACTCAATCTAACTGGGATGTGGGGAGCTTGTCTGAGGTGTGCTTGGTCTCCAACAAAGTTTAGATGATCATGTTATTTTCTTCATGTGTGACTGGTTTTGTTGTGGCTGATTAGTGTATAACTCTGTGTGTTACTGCATTGTGTATCTTTTTTGATAAAATAGTTTATGTTAAAAATTTGATTTTAATGTAACTTTTGTTATTAAATTTGTTAGAACAAAACCTGGAATTTCAGTGATACTGGTATTTACTAGAATAAAGTACCAAACCTACTTGGAGTATAAAATAACAATGAATCTCATCGTTCAATAACGTTAACTCCACTCTCTGGCAGAGTCACGTTTTCAAAGCCCTAGAACCCGTATGTGAGATGCTTTGTTTGAAATCACTTAAATGTACTGCAATTTCACACTCAAAAACAGCTTTTCATGTTAGTCTCCTCAGTCATTTTGGGTTGTTTTCTGTCGTGATGACCATGCTGTTGCTTGAAGTGTCTGTATTGCATACGACATTTTTTACTTCCTCTGTTTTCACACTAAAGTCGAATGTCATACTGAGTTAATAAAAAAAAAACAGACTACGGATTTAAAGTATATGGTCACTGTACACCTGACTGTGTGTCACATAGTATCAACATGTTTGGATTCAGCTGTTAGAGCTGAATTCTTGCAAAGTGTATGTGATATGACACTTCACACAATGGAGTTTGAAACAAACCTGCAACATGGAAAAAATTCAGTGAAAGTGAAAACCTGCCAAGAATCAGATTCAACAACCTATTCTCAAAGTATGAGAACACTGGAGTATTTATCTCCATTCTTTTCTAAGGAAACTATGTGGCCCATTGTTTGTACTGACAGTCTCTTCGAAAGACTAAAAAGGCAATTTTTAAATGAACAGCAGCTGAATCTCTGTGATTTCACTGCCTACAATAAAAGCGTGTTCTCACCCTAAGTGGGTATTTTTGTACTGCTTATTTAAGATGGCACTGAGCAGTTCATTGATAGTGAATGTATAGTAATAATACAAACTCCATCAGCCTCTTCGAAAGAGAATATGCAAGATAGTCTGCATTTGGTAAAAACAGCTGATTCAATCATCTAGGTTTAAGTTCACAAGTAAGACTGCGTTGGCATTTTACAGTAAGAGGTGAAATGGTCTTTCACTGATGCACAATGATGCCATTTTTTTGGACATGTTCAAATCATAAATTTATCTCAAAATCTCCTGATATACTTAGCTTAACAATTTCAATCAGGCAAATATTTTATCCCAAAAATGCTTCCTTTTGACTCATTGATGGGTCATCATCTGCTGCAGTCTTTGGCTATTCTGTGGCTCATCACACCAGTATAGGATGCTGTAGGATGTGTGATGCTAGCTAGCCTTTCTAGTGTATAAATTGAGTGCGTGACAGTGTTCACTGTTGAGCTAATCACTTAACAGATCCGCTGAGGGAGCATGCTCACTGGGAGCCTGCACTCAACACGGCTGACTAAGAGGCAAGGGTATGTGTGTGTGTGTGTGTGTGCACTGTTTGCGAGTATCTGTGTGTATGTGTGTGGGCAATGTGGATGACTGAAGGGTTCTGGCAGAACGAGGTCACTCTGTTCTACCAGGTGATTTTGTGTGGGGGTGGACAGGATAAGGAGGTATGTTTGTACGTGTGTGCATGTGTGCGTATGATTGCACTGCAATGCATGGGCTCTTATAGTAAAAATGCACCACCAAAATAGGGTTTCGTGACTGTAATTTTGCACTTTCTATAAGAGAAGGACTTATCAGAGTGCTTCTGCATTAGTTTTAATATAAATTTTATGCATGTTAATGAAAAACGTTTTATGCTAATAACATGTCAAGAAATGTCAATTGAATCTATATTTTTACTGTACTATGATGGTGTGACATTTTGTCTGCTGGAGAAACCTGCAGACAAAGTGTGCGCAATGATTTTTGTTACTATATACAACCACCAGAAACCAGGTAAGGCTCTACTTATTTTAACACTTTGATGAGACCATTTAGGCATGCTTTTGAGGCCCGCAAGGCAAATACTTGCATGTGCATGCAATGAAATATAAATAAGCAACTAATGTAGCCCTTTGCAGACCCAAGTAGTGATGTGATGTGATGTGAACACTGTGCTGCTTAATGAGTGTCTCAGGAGAAGGAAGGTACATGTCTTCTATCCCTCCAGCCACCCCAAAGTGGTGCCCTTTCCTCTCAGCATCATTAACTCCTACAGTAATGATGACATAAAAAAAAATTAATAAATAAACTGGTGCAATGAGGTTAAGTAACATTTTTACATGCTGATATAAATGTGAAGCTACATATTGTGTCAACACAAAAAGTAATCAACATGAGTCTAGAAATACCACAGCGGAACTCCCCCCAAAAATTTAACAAATCATCAACATGACCCCCCTCCAGTGAAAAGCAAATTTTTAACCTTGTTAACATGTAGTGTTATGTATTTCATTGAAGAAAAAAATCTAAATGTTTCATTTTGACGAACATACAGGAGTTTTAGGGGTTTAATCAATGCCATAAAAAATGACTTATCATGGTGCTCTGTAGCAAAAAGGAAAATACATCTCGGAAGCTAATATTGTAGTACTTAATTATGTTGTTAATGAGTGACTAATGGAAGAGTTCTTTTCATGAATGTCTCAGGAGAGCACCTTTTACAATCTGATTAATCCAGTTCAAGATGTCTGGGAGCTGTGTTTTTCTTTGTTGCCCTACAGGGTGCATTTTATTTTCTGCTCCAGACAAACAGCTTTTCATTTATCACATCCTGGGCAGAAAAGACACCTGTCGCATAGCTGGCACCAGAGAGAAGGAGAGGAAAGCAGAGCCTGGGGGAAAACTAATGTTCAAGCATGCTTCGTCCTAAATATTAACCAGGCGCCTCTTGCTCTAAACCTGCTGATGGTAGCCACTTTTGGATAGACTGAGAGAGGATGCGCCCCAATCCTCTATGGACAGCGCTGGCCTACTTGTGCCGAGGTGACCCCCTATGTGTTCTACAAGGCCCTAACATTCACCATTGTTATTTATGAGCTCACAAAGGTGTCCTTTGGCAGGGAGAACAAGTGCCACCTGTTTTAGCAGGAGGTTAAAGTACTGCACGATGTGCTCTGCAAAGGTGAAACTGGGGGTGCAAGAGTGGAGCAAAACAGGACAGAAATTTTAAACTAGGCTGTGTGCTTTCAGATTATCTCATTACTCTGCAAGCAGCAGATTTAGTGGACTGCTAAGGGAAACCGTTTTAAATACCAAACAATTGTTGTCAGATTATTTGCTATTGTGATCATTTACATGATAAAGTGAGATCATTTACTGTTATCTGTTGACTTCTGCAAAGTTCTTACCTGTCTCCCACTGACTTGATATTGCATTGCTTGCATTAAAGCAATACTACTGGGAAATTTGCTAATTTTTTGTTGAGTGTGATAAGAAAATTAAAACCAGTATCTTATCTATACACTAAGTAGACAAGACAATGTATACACCAGCTGAAGCTGGAGCTCTATACATCTTATGTCTAATCAGCATTGTTTCTTTGACAGAGCAAGACCAGCTGACTTCTTTTCAGTCTGTCCAGTCTTCTTTTTAGCTTCCTGTTTACTGCACAGATGTGAGAGTGAGAGTACTGATCTTCTCATTTAACTTTCATAAAGAGATAAGCACACTGTTCCCAATGATGACTGAAGAGCAAGAGCATGGAGTTACAAAAACTTCACATACCAACTAGGCTCAGTATCTGAAAATGTGTTGACAAAACCAGAGGCTGTTAAACACGCCTTTGCTTGTTGTCTGCAACTGTAACATTACTTTCATATTTAATGTGGTATGCCACATTAAGTTTCAAACATTAAAGCATGATGTGCGGTTGCATACAAACATTATGAAAAGTCATGGTTAATTTCTGCACATACATTTACAGTTTCACAAAATGGCACAACACAGAATAAAGTATTCACTTCTCCTCACCATATTCCTTTGTTCTTCCCGCTGAAAGTGCTCACATACAAAATACAGAACAACGACATTTTATGCAGGTCTGGTTTAAAAAACAGTTGGGCTTTAGAAGAAATTCTGGTGCAGAAAAGAACAGACCTTTGCAAAGAAACACCGAGCAATCCCTTACTGCTGATTCTTTTATTTCCCATTTAGGCTTGCAGTGAAGCACAGGATTTTGGATATAATCAGAACTAAAGATAGTCATCTGGGTTGTATTTGTGATTAAATGGAGAGGACACAGGTTGGCCATTTCCCTATTAAGTGCTGCTGTGCTGAATAAGGGCCCTTGGAGTTTATTATCTGTTCTTTAAAATTCATGACATTGAGGAGAAAAACCGCAAAGACCCTAATCAGTCAGCAGGATACGGAGCAGTTCTATGTATAGTTAAGGATCATGGGGGCTGTTACTGAATTTATCCTCATGTAAGGTGGAGCAGCTTTATGCTAGGAAATATTTCCCTTTCTCCCTCTCTATTTTAGGACAATGAAGTGCATTTATTTAACCATCCATTGTGTCTGTAATCCAGAGGCACCCGATAATACTGCCTGAGCATGTACACACATAAGAATTCCTGCTCAGGTGCAACACACACAAATACAATAAAAGCAAACATGGTCAATGGACTCTAAGTGAACTTTTGCACCACTTCAAAGCATCAAGGTTGAGCAGAAGACCCTGTTTCCTATAATGAAGAGGAGAGGAGATAATCTAGCATTAACAGTTGGCTTCCCATGAGGAAACACCATGATTCATTAAGGTGTGAACAGGTCTTCAGTATGCATACACATTCCCTCTCTTTTCTCCCCATGTCCCTCTCTGCTTCTCTTTTTTCTTCCTTTCTCCATGGTGATACAGACACACCACACAGAGAACCTAAATGAAAGGGGTGTCAAAAGAACATTGATTTCTAATAGGGAAACTCTTTGGATCAGCATGGGGCTTGGCCTAAGTCACGTCTGCTCTTCGGTCAAGGACACCGTGTGTGGGAGCATCAACTGGGCCTGTCTCTCTCCGCCAGGCACCAAATGAACCGCTACAGCAGGACACAGAGATCAGAGAGCAGTGGGAACCTTCTTTCATCTCTTGGGGATTAGCACTCCCATAGGAGAGAAGTATATGTGTGTATGTGTGCTGTGTAACACTCTAGTAGAAGTATCTACCTTTTAGCCACAGGCTGCACACTTCCTGTTTGTGCTGCATGCTGAGAACCCCCCCAACCCCCAAAAAGGCCACAGACACACAAAGTTGAAGGAGAAGACACGTTCCTTGGGCAAGTTTTCTTAAAATAAATGCAAACCTCTATGAGCTTTTTCCTCATGTGCAACAGTGACAGTTATAGGCTGTGCTACACCATTGCTGGTTGATTATATTTAAAATATTCAGAGTGGGAGAAAAAAAAAAACACTGTTCAAAGCTCCCTGTTATGTTCAAGAAGGAAGACATTTGTATATCGCTGAGTACACAGTAACTGTAACACTAAAAACCTAACATGTGGGGGAGAGTAGTAATTCTAGTAAAGACATTAAACATGCATGGACACAGCGAAGGGCTTCTGGACAGCACCCACTCAGTTCTACTGAAGTAATAGTGCTATGGCGGGAAAGGGTCAGGTCGAGAGCAAAGCCACCTGCAAAACAGAATGGCGTGACGATCTGTGGGTTCTTGGATCATTAGCCACTTCACGCTAAACAATACCTTTGGTGTCACTGCTGCACTAAAGCTCACTGAAGCTCACAAGAGAAAACCATTTACATAAAAACATTAAATCATAGCGTGCACACATTTCTCTGGTTATTTTGTAACACACAAAAGTTAATCATTGTCGTTTGACGGTATTCAGCATCATTTGTGCTACAGTGCAGATGGAACAGATACCTGCTATCTTGGCATGGCATTTATGAGATTCAAACTACTTATTAAATTTAGTGGATTACAGAGAATTTGTCTTTATTCTGTCTGGTTAACAATAACGGTTTAATTAGAATAATTCTTTTGTGGGTGGTTGAAAAACATACCACTAAAATGGAATGATGAACAAAATGTGTGCCCTCACTAAATGAAATGACCACAATATTATGGAACACAAATATGCTGAACTTGACCTGCTCTGACATGCACACGACTGGAACATAAAAATCTATCCAATCTTTGCACCAACATTGCAGTGTGTCTGTCCTGGCACTCTTGCGCAAGATACCAAACTGTCACTGATACTTTGCACCACAAGAAAACCACTGCTTGCTTGTGTGACACTAAGTTTCAAGCACTTTATCTTTATCCTCTATCTCTCTTTGCACACATACTGTATACGGTAACAGGTCTCGACACGTGTACAGCTCGTACTTCCTTCCTTTATTAATTTCTGTCTCACAATCTGACACTGAAAGAAACTCTTCGCACACCGTCAGGAGTGAGTGTCTGTGTGTCTCACTTTGCAGAGGTTCACTCTTTTATTGATGTCACTATACTAAGAATAAGAATGAACCCTGCTGCGCACTGTGTCCTGGATACGAAGAACCAACACTCAGCTCTAAGCGGTTCAACGCTGCCTGTCTGCACATAGCGAGGTACTCAGTCTCACCATGAAGGCAATTTAGCAGGATTTATGTCCAGTTACAACAGGCAAAATGTGAATACATCATATTATATCGCCCATTTACTGAATAAAAAATTGGACAGTTTGGATTTGATCTTAGGTGAGTAAGTGATCCTCTCAGTTTTGATGACTGCTTTGTTTTTCTCAATGTGTTTTCTTACTCATTATATTATTTACTGTAAATATGACACCACATTCACAGCCTAGTACCTCTCCAATCCTATTTCAGGCATTTAAACAGCATTTTCCTACCAAAAAGCTCCTCCTTCCAGGCCATGTTCTTTTTAAAAACAGACCTGGCTTGGCCACTTTTGAATGCCCTGGCACAGCTGTCCACCTGCAGTGTGCCCTCACACGCCAGCCTGGGCCTGGACACCAAGCCCTGGGCAGTGAGCAGGGAGCAGCTCATAAATGAGTAATGGCAGTCACATTAACATTTGGTGGTAGGGCAGGCTAAGGGCAAGAAGGAGGGGGACCCAGGGAAAGCAGGCTCCCTCTGTCTTATAAAACAGCAGCTGATTAATGTTTGATTCTAGCTGGCCTCATTCTTCCACCAGCACTGTGCAAAGCTAATCTACTGAGGGTGAATTTGAGATGGATGGAGCTGGAAGAGTGGGATGAAGAAAAAACAGTTTGTACAGGTGCTGTTTGGAAAGGTTGATCCACCAATAAGCTGTCTTTCCTCTGGCTCCAAGATGAAAAATATCAAGAGGGCGAAACAGTTCAATCAATTCAAAATGCATTCAGGCACTGGTATGATAAGGCATGGAAAATGATGATGACAGGGAAATGTCAAAGTAGGTTCATTCTGGGTAAGTCACAAAAATCATCTTACACGAAAAAGTCCACCTTACCCAATTTTAACACCAGCAGCAAGTTGCAGATGGCAGGCTTGTTTTGTGTGTAGCATTTCATTATTGCAGCACGTATTTGTCTTAAATTAAGGTTGATAAAGGAAGTTTAATATATATGAAAAAAAATCACCTCACTTCAATTCACATGCAATTCTGCACTAACAAATCAGCCTCAGGTTTGAAGCTGATAAATCAAATCAGTTTGGTTTGTTGAGGTGTTTGTCAAGGTGGAACCCTTGCTGTTCAAATGGTGGGCGTGTGTGCGTGTGTGTGTGAGGAGAATTAGCTGACCTGGGAGAGTTGTCAGCTAATGCACCTCACCTGGGCCTTTCATCTATAAAAGCTGGTGTACTTATTTAGTTTCTCTCTCTCTTCCTACCAGCTCACGTCAATGTTCTTTTGGAGTATGTATTTTTGTTTGTTTATTTCTTAAGAAATGCTCTTTCATTTAGGGCAGTTTCTTGTTTAGATTCCCTCCTTGTCACTTACCTTGAGCCAGTTATTGACAGCAACAACCCAGTTGCAGTGTTCAGCTGCAAACAGAGACAACATATTCACAGAACGAAGCACTGCATGGCTCTGTTGCTGATCAGTGCAATTTAGTGTGGAAGGTAAAAGTACAAAAACAAAATCAATCAGATCATATCTTTATATATGTTACCTATTGACTTGAGTACCTCCAAATTGGGTTTATGGTTTCACTTGCTAGTTTAATAATTTAAGGGTGGATAACTTGTGACAGACAAGTTGCTATTCTATGGCTGTCTTTGGTTTCAGATCCACCACTCCTGACATTTCAATAACCCAAGATGGCACCCAAAATAGTCAAGCCAAGGCTTTTTAAGAGTAGTCCACAAGCCAGTAGGTAATATCCATTTTTATACAATGTATGTGGCAGGTTTTGATAAATGACACACTTTAACCTAATGCTGGCACTGAAGGTCAAGTCAGGCATTTATGATGTTACAGGGTATCATAAGGTGGAATGACTATATTTAGCAAAACTGCATGGCAATCCATCCCATAGCTGTTAAGACATTTGACACAATTACACCGATGTCAACATCATAAAAGTTTCACTAGCATTCGCAGAGAAAATTAAAGAAGCTGGAGCTGAACGTCCTCAGGACACACAGAGTGAGGCTAAACAGCAAGATATTGATGTGGCTTTATGAAATAAATATAACAACATTACACAAGTGCTCATGAAAAAAAAAATTGCATTTTGTGTCATGTAACTACCTAGTCCTGAAGAGACTGCTCCATCTAAGAACTGTTTAAAAAGAAAGGCCCACAGGAATCTATGAGGAGCCACAATAACAGAACCTAATATTTAGGCCTAATTAATCTATGCCTAAAATGCCAATGGCCATTTGGTACTCTGACAGTTACATATATATATATATATATCACAGTTAGATAGTCAATGTGCTTCTTTGGATGATAAGGGAGAAAACTGTAAGAGCAAAGTGATTTTGACAGTTATGTGACAAGGGAGCAAAGGAAATTTGAATTTGTCATAGGTGAGAAAAATAGACGCCTCTTCAGACTTCAGAGAAAACACCAGTTTCATTTTTCTTTTCCAGGGAGAATACTTTACAGAGTGTTTCACAGTTCTTGCTCTGTCTCTGTAAAAAAACAAAACACAAAAAAAAAAAAAAACTGGTAATACTCTGCATTGCATTGCATTGTAGTCCTGGAGCTATTTCAGTGTCTACACCCTCAAGATTAAAAGAGGAACATCTTCTCTCTGGTGGCCTTTCTATTATAACAAAATGGATACATTAAACATTTAGTAAGTGTGGTACACTAAAAGCATATATTCAACATGTTAACAAAACTGTAGTGTGCTTAACTGTAGCAATATTACTGATGAATTCTACAGCTTTAAATGGTGTCTACTTTCAAGTGCAGATGAGCAATAATTACACAACAGTGTTATGCTGTTAATGGAAAAAGGCCCGGTGAGACTGGATGTGCGCTACATACCAAATTTGCCACTAAATGGGAAAAATCCAGTAAAGCAGTGCAGAAGAGAGTGAGAAAGAATTTAAATGATATTAATGTGTCAAGTTAAGGTCGATTAAAATAATTTGGTAACATAGAGGGAAGTGCAGCTACAATAAACGTCAAGGAAAAAGGAACGCAGCAGGTTCTGTCAGCTGGCATGTTGACATGCTCTGCATGAAGTCAGCTCCAGCAGTAATCTTATAGAAGTGACAGATTAGTACTTATAAAATTCCTAGCATGTATACACACATGCACACCCATCTACTCAGACATACACACACAGAAACTCACAAGCATGAACGCAGCGTGCACACTCATTGGCACACATAGGCACAGATTCAGTACATCCTAAGAGTAGAAAAGTAATCTGTGCATGTAAGGAATACTGAGATATAGTTGTGATTGACAGGCAAATCGTTCTTGCTGAAATACCCGTTTGACAGAGAAAAGCACCAAATGCAAGAGTTAAAAGCCAGCCACAGAAATCACCTCAGTATACGTCACATGAAAGCAAACTTGAGTATTTTGTGCGCCTTTGAGACACTGAGCGTCTGAGGTAAAATGTGTAGGAAAATATCAGAACTTTTATTTTTTCTGAAACGAAAAACTTAATGCTCTTTGCGCAAACCCGGGTGCCAATCATGAGCATGCCTCTTTGAGGTCCAGGCCTCATGCGAATGTCAGCTCCATAGCGCATTATAATTCCAACCCAGATCTTGAAGAATGACACAGTTCCAAAGCTGCACCCGCTCCACCATGCAGCTCTGCAAGGGAGGGAAAACAGGGTAATAAAAATTGCTCGCCTTTTATTTCAAGAGACATTGTAACCTAACTGCTGGTAGCAGGCACTGGCAATTGGCTTTAATAATGGTCTCTACACTCTAATTTGTGTAGGGATTTGCCTGGACCAGCCTTGTCTCACAGGCTCTTAATGCTACTGTGTCATTCAGCCTCGTGGCTGAGAGAAACCAAGGATGTGCCTCACAGTACCAAGCAGAGGAGAGGGAAGAGATAAATAAAGGGATAGAGGGAGAGCTAGAGAGGGGAAAGTCTCCCTTAGTGGGAGGTGATGATGAAAGGGGGAGATATTAAAGAGTGCTTTGCCATTTCCTGTTCCTCATAATATCACATAATGTTGGTATAATTAACCCCAGGAAATGTGGCTTCATTAGTCTCAGACTGGATGTTAAAATGAAGTGTGAAGTAATTGGTCAAGTATACACGATGGCAGACATTAATAAAGGTGCAGTATGGAGATGCAAGCAGGTGCAGAGGTAAAAATGATTCTATAGCAAAAGACTGACAACATTCTTTGATTATTTAAATAATACAAAGTTGCCAGCATGTGCTCTTACAACACAAACAGACATGCCATAAAAAGAGAAACACACTGCACAGTAAAGTAGTCTGACCCTGGAGAAAAGTATTGTGTGTGTGATCTCTATTTCCTCGTTTGTATGCTCTGAACCTCAGCACATAGCCTTAGACCCATTGGTTCCAGCAAGTTTCCTGTCTTCTCTCATCTGCATCACAAAAAGAGACTTTTTCTCCATAAAAATACTGATCAAGCCTTATCTTTTTGAAACATGTAATCCACTGGGGAAAGGCGGACTTGTAGCCATTAGGCACTGTCCTCTGTGCCTTGACTCTCTGCCGTCTCAGCCTTTGTAGCGAAAGGCCGGAGCAAAGCTTGTTTCCATTCAGCTGGGAGAGCTGGTCAAAGCCACAAGATCAAGCAGCTCCCAGCAGTTTCTTTTCTCCTCTCTTCTTTTCTTCTTCCTTTTTTTTTTTTTTTTTTTCTTTGAAATTTTTTGTTTTTTTTTTTTTTTTTTTTTTTTGTCATCATTTATACATTACTGACAGTCATATCCCTGTGAATATAATTCTTCCTTCAGCATGTACTCTG
>VUQI01025169.1:0-12754 GCA_015106735.1 Paratilapia polleni | reverse complement strand
TACTTGAGTTGTCTTGATAGTTTTTGGAAGATGGCGTGCAAAAATTCTCCACAGAACAGGATCTTATGTTTTCCCTGGACTCCTGCAGGTTTGACAGCATTTCTGAGGAAAAGTTTGAAAATTTGGAAACGCTATGTCTTAAATTGGGTAGAAAATAGGAAATTCTCGATGGAGACAGGCTGCCATTTTTATGCTTGTTTGTTTCCTTCTTTGCTGCTTTCTCTCTTTGCACATACTCTTGCACAAACCATCTGCCATACAGGCCCTGTGTGACTTTACTTCAAGAGCTCTTAGTGGCTGTCTTCATCAGCTCAAGATCTGCTGCAGAAAAACAGCTTTAATTGGTACTGAGGGGGAAGAGAAGCAGAAGGGGCTGCACGCTTCACCAAATTTAAGAGAAAACACTTGTGAATGATCAAGAATTGCATTCAACCAAGCTTCTCCTTGCTAGACCATTTATTATTTAGAATATAACCTGTAGATCTTTTCTAAAATTAAGTCTTTTATGCAATAAAACACATTTAAGCTTAGAATGTCATTAAATATGCCTCCTTTTAAATAGACACATGTTCCAATTAACACCATTAAAGAAAGTTGTGAAACTACATCCCTTAGGTCATGAAGCGATGGCTGCATGCGGGTAAATCGGCCTGTCTCACTAAAATAGCAAGCTGTAGGATTTCACAGTGGCCTGTCAATAATACTGAGCCTTGAATTTCGCCTATTAAATGCAGTGCTCTGCAACTGAAAGATTGAAATAGCAAATGTCAGAACACTGTTGAGTTACAACTGGGATCTTGCATTACATGGCAAAAAGAAACACTACAATGTGCAGCCAACAGTGCAGTCCAATCCTTTCCAGTAAGTAATTACGTCATTTCACCAAGGACACTAGAAAGCTTCACTACAATTAGGCTGACAAAAATGGCCTCTCTGACACATTAGAGGAAACCAGGGATGCCCTCCTTTCTTCTCTGGACTGTCAGGGTTCTTCACTGTTTGTGTTGTTTCAGAAGAGCTTTGAGACATTAGCTCCTGTTGTTGCTCTAGCTTTGGAGACATTTCGCAGACCATTAGCTGCTCTTTCATCCCCAACCGCTACTCAAAACCAGTGAAAAAGAAGGATGGGGGAGGGCAGAGAGACACAAAGGATTTCAATAGGCACATCTGATTCAGATGTACTGGCTTTACATTAAAAAGATTATAGTTTGACTTTGGGAATTAATTAGGCTTGCTTGTTTCCCAAGGGTTAGATAAAAGGATGATACTGATCTAATATCTGTCCACTAAACTGCCCTTCGAACCAGAAATATGTTTTGCTTCTATTTTACTTCACTTTGTTGTTCTGGTCTTCTTCTGGTTTTCTGGTCATACTGTTCACCTGCCATAAAATGAATCGTAATGCATGTAACATGCGAGCGTAACTTCAATGGTAGTTTGAAATCCATTCTCAGCAATTTAAAGAAGCAAGGTATGCACATTTGATAGTTCCATGTTAAATTAGGGGAGGTTTTAAGAAATATTCACATAGTCACAGATTGTGACTTTTTCAGCGACAGGAGAAAATGCTGATGTGCTTCTAAAAATTTGAAAGGGAAGCTATTCTGCTTTTCCTCATTTTTTGTCATATATGTACTTTTAAAATGGTGAATGCTCGCATTAAACATAAAGTTTAAATAGGTCAGAATATGTGCAAGTAATCCCTATGAGCCAAAGAGTCAGGCTTCAGATGGTATTTTCTACTATTGGTTGTATAATGTAAAAGTGAGGGGGTAGCCTTAATGTGGCCATCTCAGGTGGGTGGGTGGGACATCTGTGAGCACAGAAGCCCCACACCCCTGGTGTTCAACTCTTCTGTTTGCAAGGGGCATCCAATCAGAAGAAGGTTACCTTAAAGGGAGGTGGAATTAAGCTAAAGCCTCAGTCAGACAGTCCTAGAGACCAGTTGCGACCACCTGGCAACCACCGATCACTAGGGAAAAATTAGTATTCCCAGACCAGTTGCGAGTGGTTGCTAGAGGTCGCTGACAGTTGCAGTGAAATTGAGTGCTAAAGCCCCATCCACACAGGCCTAGAGACCGGTCAGTTACCCCCTGGTAACCACTGGTTGGTACGGAAAAATGTGTATTCCCCAAATAGCTGGCGAGTGGCTGCTTGCTGTCGCTAGGTGACAGTTTGCAGAATCTTTTTCACACACACTTTTCCACAACTTTTCCAAGTTTTACTCCCTCTGAGTGGTTAGTTAGAAAGTGTTTGCAGTCTTCCGTATGAACCATGGCAATCTCCTAGCAACCAAAGCAATCCAACAAGGTTTTTTGAGCAGCACCCTCTTTGTGGCCAATTTCACCCAGCAATAGCCAGAAGCTTCTAGCAACCATTCGCCAACCAGTCAGGGAATACACATTTTTCCCTACCGACCAGGGGGGTCGCTGACCGGTCTCTAGGCCTGTGTGACTCAGGCCTAAAATGGCTCGCTTTATAAAGAGGATGGGCTTAATATCTTCCCAAAGGCTCAGCATAAGAAATATTTTGGATGATTATTTGAATAATGTAAAGCTACTCTAATGGAGTCCAAGAATAAAAATATGGAGTTAGAAATGACCATAATAGGTCTCCTTTAACAAGAAAATTTTCTTGTAGAAAACATGGAGGTAAAATATAGCCTAGCTCTGTCCCATGGGGAAAAAAATCTGTCAATCAGCATGTGTGAAGTTCACTGATTCAATTACATCTGGATTTTTTCTTTTCATCCGTAAATAAAAGTGTGAAAATAACATGTTGCTGCTTTATACAAGGTACTGTTTAAAAAGTCAATCAAGTCATCTCAACTTAAACTTTATTTCATCTCCATAGAAAAGAAAAACACTGATTTCTAAAAGTGGATACTGACATGAAAGTAACTGTGGGGAAATACAGCCTTGTTAATTTGACCATAGAAATAACATTCACGTGGTATATTTAATGTTGAGCCTTGAGAAAAAAATGTAAAAAACACAACCACAAGAGATGACTTTGAGATGACTTGAAATTTAGCAATTAATGTATGTGTAATGTCTTGCCTTCTACAACTTGCACTTTGCTTTGGCCAAGACAGAGTTAAGGTGGTTTCCAGTGCAGTTGATGGGGATGAACAATTTGCACGGCTGGCAGAAAAACCATAATCAATCTGGAGATTATAGATAAGGGCAATAAAACGAGCCAAGCACAGCGTTTTCTCTTATCACAATTACACCTTGCCCTCCTGCCTCAGGTACAGCCAATTAAGTTAGAAGAGGATGTGCAAGCCGGCACTTCATGTTGAGGAGGCCTATGAGACAACTAAAAACATGCCCCACCCCTGCTAAGGAAACAGAGCGAGCTTGTTAAGCACAGGTAGGCACAAGGATGGAACTCAAGTATGGTTTTGCACTGCAGGTATATGTTGTGTGTTTATGTTGTTCCAAAATCACACCTGTATGAAAACCAAAATCGAATGGTGTGAATGATATATGCTTTGCTGAGTGATAAGCAGTCTACTAGTAGGTCTTCTGCTGACTGCGTTTCATAAAGGTACCAAGGGCACACAGACCTTGCCCTAAGACTGCCTCCTCTCACTCTCTCAGCTGATTTTGAATCCATTCATTACTTCCCTCTTACTTTTTTGCCTTTCATTGTGGAGTATCATTCACATTATGAGACTACTCAGCAGTACAGAAAAAGAAAGTGTAGGTGTGGCAGAGGAGAGAACTCATGCATTTGTTTTAATGTGAGAGCGGCAAGGCAGTTAAGACAGGCAGAGATGAGGTCAACATCAAGGATTACACTCAGAATGAATACAAATCTTTGCCTATTGTGACTTGATATTCCCCGCTCTTTGTTCAGGCCTAACTGGGTTGGAAAAAAAAGCACTGCACAGTTGCTAGCTTGGCAATGAAAAATTGATCACACAGGCTTCTCTGTGCTGCATATCATCGTCTCCTCCACCAGCAAATAGAGGTTAACCAGGCACACAAAAATAAACCTAAAGTGCTTGATCAAAACCACAACTTTGCACCTCTCTTCCCTCTTGCCACTTTGATGTTTCAAAGACCAGATACACTTGTTGTACCTATACCTGTTATGTTATCACAACAGTTTCACCCCAAAACATTATAAATGATGGGCTGGAGACCAAGTGCAGAATGATGACTTTTTGTGTCAGTGCCATACTGACACTCTGATGATGACATGTACAGTGGGAACATCTTATGAGCATTAAAAGCAATGTTACAGAAGACGAGTGGCTGACACAGGTGACCAAAAAACAGATGTAACGCCAATGCACACATACACAAAATACCAACAAAGGTAGTACTGCAGATAGACTCTGACTTTCAGCCTGTTTGATAAAGGGGCAGTACATGGCACAGGAAGACATTAATAACAGCACAACAGACAGAGGTCAAATTCAAAATAAAATCAGAGACTGCCACAGTGGGGGAATCTATCCACTTTCTATTTCAACTACATGGAGCTGTGTTCTACTATAGAAGGAAGGAGGCAAAGTAAAAAAGATACTCCTTATTGGCTCCTTATTGAATACTATTGGAGTCAAAAGGGGGTAAATTGACTAAGTAGGTCGAGGCAAAATGCATGCAGAGAAAATATGCTAAATTCAAATTCTGATAGGCCACATGGGTCTGTGGATGCTGCTTTCATAATTGCTTTCTCTAGATGTTTCCCTCCTCATTTCAACATTTGCTATGACATGCAATGTGATGGAGAGGAAAATAGCTTCCCGGTGATGCAAATGATGTTTGTGGCTCTGCGCTCCCCCACTGAGACTAACATCTGAGAATGGTTCCTTCCACATTAACGCAAACAGCCACTACTCTGTGGCTGGCAGAGTCCACGCACAGATGGCTCAAAATCAAGGGAGTGTGTGGCTGTAGTACTTACCACGTTCACTGGACAGGGTGGTATCTGTCGCCGAGAGAGAGAGAAAGAGAGGGAAGAAAAAGGGCATGGAGAAAAGAGAGAGGAGATGATGATTAGAACATAATTGGTTTCAGTAAAAGTGGCATTGCAAAGTCACCGTTAAACAAGAGAACAAAACAGATCAATTTCTGAGGATTAATGGAAAGTCACAGGCAATAGCCGGACAGTGACATATACAGAATGTAAGGCTACTATTGGAGAAAATTTGCTGTCACAACTGCGTAGTCTCTCACATTTGTCTCTGTCTATTATCCAGGCAGCACCATTTACCCAGCATACAGTTTGTTTTCTTTTTTATACTTCTTGTCATTGCCTCAAGCTGCGGGGTTCATCATTATCTTCAAATGCTTGTTGTGATGTCTATATTGTTCTTGTGCTCTCAATGAAACACAGGGAAATTACAGAACATTGCATATTCACATTACACACACTTGTATGTATGTATGTCATTGTGGGCGATATTTATTCAGACACTGGCACCTGAGCTGAGTGACAGAAAGAGGGGAGGCAGCCATGGAGGCTCCTGTCATTTTTCTCATGGTTGCCTGGCCTCCTCATGTCTTCGAGCAGAGTTGCTTAGTGAGATTTGATCAAAAGCAATCTCCAAAGCTCCAATTTGCATTTCTGGCTTATATTTTTAGCCTACAAAGTCTTAAAGCTGACTACTCTGAGATACAATTGGTTTCTACATTCTAGGTTTAAGGACACCTTACACTATCCTGAATCCCAATAATAAAAATAGGCCTGGAGACCAGTTGGTGACCACCTGGCAACCACCAGTTGGTAGGGAAAAATATGTACTCCCCCACCGATTGGCAAGTGGTTGCAGGAGGTCTTACTGTTGCTGGTTGCAAAGAGTTATACATCCATACAAACTACAAGCAACAGCAGCAATCTGCTAGCGACCAAAGCAATCGGTCGCTAGCAGATTGCTGCGGTTGCTTGTAGTTTGTGTGGAAGACGCTGACTTGTCTGCAAATTGGAAAAGGTGCAACGCAAACTGGAAACGGAGAACCTCTGCTTTCAAAGTAAAAGCTGCACCTTTTGAAATGTGTTGGTTTTAGTCTTATGGCACAACCTTTACAACAACCTCCAGCCACGATGCACCAACCATTTCCCCAGCAACCGGAGGTTGCTAGCGGGTCACTGACCAGTCTCTAGGCTTGCGTAACTGAGCCCTGATGTAGAGCTGTATTCTCACAACTACCTGCATTTCTGGATGCTTGTGTTATTCCTGCCATTTGGTCCATGCAGTATATTGAATTTCCCTTAAGGATGGTCTGAAATCAAATGGGAAACTTCCCTCACCTGTAAAACAAATGACTGGACAAATATTATCTTTAATGATGGCACCATATTTAACAGTACCACACAACATACGTGCCTTAGGATATGAGGCATATCTGAGATAACCAAGTAAAATTTGCTGCAGTTTGTTCCCAATTTTAACTTGAAATCTTGAAATAATGTACAAGGCTATAGTGTATGTAGCTTAAGCATATGAAATAAAATATATTCTTTTGGGGCTTGAGTACAGCAGTAATTTATTAGGTACAAAGTCTGATAGGTATGAGAGTCTGGTCTGTAAGTATGGTCTGTAATAGTGTCTGCTAAATTATTACAATATAAATATAAAATGCAACTACACTGATTTAAGTTTTTAAGATTTCTCTTTAACATTCTCTTCTTTTGAAAATGTGTTTATATTCTTGTCAGTCTTCTGTGAGACTGTGGTGCAAACTTGTGAGATCAGTGACAGCTTTTGGCCTCTTTGGTTTTACTTTCTATGATCAAAATGCATAGATGCCAATGAGCTGTGCTTTTTTTCCTCTTGCATCTCTCTATATATCCATTCAAGTTCATCTTAAAATCTCTGCAACTTTTTGACATGTTTACAAAAAAACAAACACTCTCTCACTATCTAAATGAGAGTTTTGCTTGTAGACGGTCTGACTGTCTCACTTCCCTTTCTCCATGTATAAAGGCACCCCACTCCATCCCAACAGAACTTCGCTTCGCACATGTTCAATTATTCATCTCCCTCTGTCAAGAATTCAGCCTTGCTAGCACTTGCCAGTATCCCCCACAAATTGGCAGGCAGTTTCATATTTGGCATATGGTGCAGAGCAGTGCTGCTTTTCCTTCCGTCTTCAGTTGGCCTGCTAGCACTCCCTAGGAGCACAGTAATACACACTGGCGTACACACACGTGTACAGTCACAATGATGCACCATGTCTGTCAGTTTTATGAGACAACCTGCCCCACTGAGCTGTTGGGATTTTGCCCACAACCTCTTTGCAACAGGTTTCAAGGTTTTCAGCAAAAGCACAACAGCCACGATTTCTTCCTTGAGACTTCAGTATGTATTCCATTAGTGGCTCTGCAAAACTACACAACTGTTCTCACTAGATCGCTTTACAGGCTGAAGTTGAATAACAAATTGTTGAGCTTGCCAAACTGTGCATCTCAGTGATGCAACAAAGTCAACTACAGCTAGGAAGATGTTAATCTACCATGTTCACAACAGTACTGTCTTGAGAAGAGTATTATAGCCAGGCAGATTACATCAAAACACTTTGCAGAATTAAACACCTTAGTATCCTTCATGAAGGCCTTTTAAGACGACAAGCAAAATACTCTGCCCCTGTATACTGACATCGTGTTTACCTTATTCACAACAACTGAACAGTAAAAGTAGGACTATATATGTGAGAGTGTCTTTAAGTCTGTTACAGTACTGTGCAAAAGTCTTGAGCCTTTGTGTTTTGGTTGGAAAATGGAAAAGAGTTGCAGTAATTCACTGAAACCTGTGCAAACTTACATGTAAATACAGTATATAAAAGCAAAAACAAGAGTTTGTACAACAGAAGCTTTCCAGATGGTATTGCATGGTGGATAAAAATCTGACGGTGCTCTTCTGTGTTCATAATTCCATCAGTTTTGACAAGATCCCGAACACCACTGGCTGAAATGCAGCCCCAAACCATGACAGAGCTGTAGACACTCACTGTTACACCTCTCTCCAGACCCCCTCTGCTTTTTTATGCTTGAATGATTCATTAGTCAGTGTTAAGTGGCTTAAAAAAAAACAACTTTCCTCTGAAAATGGTCAGGTACAAGGACTGGACTGAAAATGAGTGAAAAAGCAGCCAATGTCCAAAGAAAAACAATGAGGGGTGGTTTAAAACTTTTGCACAGTACTGTGGGTCAATGATGTCATGGCTCTACAATGTCAGATTGAACATTGTATATCAAGAATAATGTAGTGAACTGTTGTCTTCTTTCGCCTGTTGTCATTTTGCTAACAATACCATCTTAGTGTAGAATGTAAAAAAAATTGAAAGAAAAAAAAAACAACTTGGAGTCACTTTTACACCCCCTAAAGCCAGAAAACTGTATTAAGCTAAACTGGTGCACATAATGTTTATAAGTATTTAAATATTGTGTTGATAATTTAGACATGCCACCACAGATTAAATTTTTTCCTGTCCTTTGTCAAATGCCAATAGTTAGGCACTGACTAAATAATAATACTGAGATAGATAAATTAATACCAGGAAAAGCCTTTTATTCTATCAGTGTTCTTTTCTGATTTAAATAACAGTAAATCAGCAGCACCAAAGCGCATATGCGGCCAGTCACAGTGACTGCCTTGTGCTGTGTCATACTTGCCCTCCAGCAAATACATTCAGATTTCTCACCAACACACTGCTCTGCTGTATTCTTCTCTGGATCACACTCATTTGTTTTCTTCTAAATTCATCCAACACATTTGACCTGGTTCTTTATGAAGCTGACTGCTGGTGTGAAAAGAATTAATCAAAGCAAGTGATAATGCAAACTCCCACATATTACAAAACTCAACCAAAAGGTCAGAGTTACACATTTCTTTTATCAGCGACATAAAGAAAACATTTTGAGGCCTCACAAAAAAATCAAATTACACCAGCATTGCCTATTTGATAACCTTTCTCTCTGCACTTGTCCACAAAAGTTTAGCTTTTATGGCTATTATGCGTGGTGTTTTCACGTTTAAAAAATGGCTTTAATTCACAAGTATATGGATCGCTCTAAAAGACTTAAAAAGACATGTTACTAACCTTTTATACTTACAAAAACACAGCTGTAAGTCATAAAAAGATGTACTGACATGTGGAAAGCAGTCAAAATGTTCACAACATCTGAATGTGTCAAATCACACACACCCTCTTCCACCTGCTATATGAGTGAGTGTGGATTGATGTAAGCATGTCTGTTTGCATGCAGATGCATCCTTATGCCAAATCTTCTTGTTGCCCTTGTGATGACTAATAACCGGAGAGAAATTGCAGCTAATAAATAATACATTTAAGAGTCTAATCAAATTCAACAAATGAGTATGTCTAGAAAACTATTAATCAGAGTGCAAACGTGTATTTACAAATATAACACTGGCACAAACAATCAATTATTCATAAAGTGAATGCTGTGTAAGTGGGCTTCTTCCCGGGTGAGATGCTGCCATAATTGGAGTGGGACTACAGGAGTGCTGGCTGTGTGTGTGTGTGTGTGTGTGTGTGTGTGTGTTTTTGTGTGTCTACATGTGTGTGCCAACGTGTATCTGTGAGTTAACACACAAACACACACTCAAACACTTCTCCCCATGCGCCAAAGTTCCCCCAAACACGACAAGAGCAGGCAGAGTCGGCTCATTACTGCCTAATGAGTTGTCTGATTAGTGCTGAATATAAAAGCCTTATTGTCAAGCACTGTATGTTTATTTTGATTAATTATTGTACTGAAGTGACTGAATGGAAGCACAATGACATGGAGCATTAACATTTTGTGGTAATAGTGCCTTTGTGGAGAGTGTCGCTGTATTTTCAGCTCTCAATGCAGCACATAAAGCATGGCTACCACCTAAAGAGGTGTTATTGTAATCTAACAGATATACAGGGTTATATTACAGTCACTGCAATTCAACATTAAACTCCTGCCAGCAGATACTTATCCCCAGTAATGGCCAGCAGCTTCTCTCCAGACAGGTGGCTTGTTTGTTGTATGTGTTTGAGCTTCTTCTCTCATTTGTTCCGTAAATAATGAGAAAATATTTATAATAAACCAACATGGATTTAGAAAAGCTGCGCAAAACTCTTGTTCCACCAGACGTGTGTGGCTGTTGACAGAGATTAGTATTAAAGTATCCTTGACAGCCAAGGGTATTGTAAGCAGCACCAATCAATTTTTTCAACTATGAATCAAATGACTATGTGTAATGTTCAAGGAGTCCTTTGTAGTGACCAGTGCAGAGCGAATCATTACCTGACTCTGCTGTAAACCTTAACTGTCATGCAGCTGGCTGTATGGCCTGCAACATTCTTGTTTTGGTGCACTGTCACCACTGTCATACTTCATTTGGGCAGCTGTTTTCAGGGAAAACACGCTACCCATCTAATACACAAACAAGCGAAGTTAGCTAACAGGGAACACTAGATGATATCAAACAAATGCTAATGTGGGACTCTCTGCTGGTTGTATAAATAAGCAACCATTTGCTTTGTTCGCTATATCAACTTTTAAGGTTATAATACTTTATGTTACAGTTTAAGGGTTTAGGATATAGGCATTTTTGGCAAAATGTAGGTATGCAAAGTAAAAATACTTACAGACAAAATGGCCCTTTCCAGAGTTGTATATTATCATATGCTGTCTTATATTAGTGGATAACTGTTAACTAATTGACTTCCCACAAAAGTAGGATTTTACTGTTGAAGCTGGTTGAGAGTGAAGCTTTCCCCGTAATATTTTCAGAACCATTCGTCTGTGTATTTGTCTGTCTGTCAGTGGAGTTGCACAAAAACAACCACAACAATGAAACTTGGCTGAGAGCTGGAGTATGGGAAAAGGAGGCAAAGGAAGAACCGATCTGGTTTTGGTGCAGATCCAAATCACTTTCTTTAAAATTGTGAGACAGGGCATTGACCATGGCAGCAAACTGTTGTCTCTGAGTGTTCGACTTTCACCTGCTTTATACACTGTCAGGTAGATAACCTATGACGATCAACTTTACCTTCTTGTTAGTTGGTAATGTTATATTTGGAAAAGTTTTTCAATGTAACTAGTACCACAGGCTACAACACTTGTACTGAAAAAGTAAGGAATGATCAAATTTAAAATAAAAGTGGTAACTGTAAGAAAAAAAACATATTTTTGAAGGTGTGAAGAGTGAGACACACACGTGTGTAATGGTATGAGTCATGACTCCCTATTGGTTATCAAAAAAAACAACATGTTGAGAGTTTAGCCTGATGCCACAGATTAACAGAATGTTTGCAGAGTGCTGATGTGTTGTGAATTCAGCACGTGAATGCTCTGTGGGCTTTGGTGACAACATGTATTTTGCAGTCTGGCAATATCTATGTATATTATGCTGATTAATAACAATGGGAGAGTCAAGAGAGTTACTGTCTCTCTTAAAGTACAATCACCAGCTGTGACCACACTCTCTCAGTTAAAAAGAACGATAAAGTTGAATGCATGCATTCAACAAATGTAAAATGAAAAAAGGGTATTTAGTTTAAGTAGCACGTTTTTCTCTGTATTGTCCCTAATGCACGTCTCTTAACAACTAGATTTTTACTGATCCACTGACCACATCCAGATATAAAAATGGATTAATCCCAAAATGTTATTAACGGTAGAAAATTTGATTCTGCTTTTGAATAAGTCCTCTTTTCTCTCCCATAATCTGCCTCTTTCTCTCTCTCTCTCTCTTTCTCTCTCTCTCTCTCTGTAGCCCTCCTGTCCGTGAGCAGAATGCTACTGGTATTGTCAGAGGAGGGACTGTATTGCTTGGCCTGTTGCTCTGTACACACTTTAAATCAGAGGTAATGGGGCACTTCAGGAGACTGCTGTTTCACACACCCAACTGCCAATACACTGTAATCACTAAAGGCCCTTTTTCTTCAAAGATAACCATTGCTTACGTGCACTGCACTCAAAACTACAAAACTGCACTGGGGATGTACTGGCAATAACTTATTGAATTGAAAAGCACCGGGTCCATGTGAGATTTCAACCTGTAACATGCATTACGCATCACTGGCAACTAATGTGTCGACACTAATCTTATCTGCCATACTGTCTACAATAAAAACCTCCAAAGAGACTGAGAGTGTTTCTCTAAGATGCTAGAATCTAAATGTTCTACATCAGAGTGCCTGTCAGGAGCTCATCCACTAATTTCTTCAGTCACATATGAGACACAAAGTTAGGGTGTCTTGTGCAAAGGTGTCTTGCCAACAGTCTTGTCAACAAGTGATTAGGCAGTGGCCACTTACTCTGAATCACTGAAATGTAAAACTCTGAAATGTAAAACAGGCAGAGGATTGCTTAAAGGTTTCTATTTGTTTTTCCCAAATTTTCTATCATGTAAATACTGTTACAGTGGTGAGTGTTCATATTAAACATGGCCAAAGCTGCAAACAATGAGGTTAGAGTATGTACAAGTAAACTCTGTGTGTGAAAAGCTTGGGCTTCAGACTACTATAAATGCTTGGTTTCTGGCAGTTTTTTTCTACTATTGGCTCTGTATGATGTAAATGAAAGAGGGTATCCTTAATATGGTGAACTGAAAGGTTGCACAAAGTATAAGGTAAACAACTAAACTGTGAATCATGCAAAGATACTCTAGTAGAGGCCAAGAATAAAAATAAGGACCAAGAACTGAGCAAATAGGGTACCAGTGTTGAGAATGTTATTTAAAAGAACAGATTTTTTTGTTTCATTAAAAAAAAAAGTCACTTGCATCAGCTTGTGC
>VUQI01025168.1:0-12430 GCA_015106735.1 Paratilapia polleni | reverse complement strand
TGATTTCTGAACACTTCCTAAGTTAAAACATTTGTAATGTGTTGTTTAAAAATGAATATGAACTTGGTTTTTTTTTTTTTGCATTATTTGAGGTCTGAAAACACTGGACCTTTTTTGGTATTTTGACCATTTTTCATTTTCTGCAAATAAATGCTCTAAATGAAAATATTTGTATTTGGAATTTGGGAGTTATGCTAAATGGTAAATGGACTGGTACTTATATAGCGCTTTTCTACTCAGTTTCTGTGTACTCAAAGCGCTTTAACTACATGCCACATTCACCCAGTCACACATACATTCATACAGCACTTTTATCTACACTTAAGTGCTTAATAAACATTCACACACACACTCCGATGAATGCATTCGGCGGCAACGTGGGGTTCAGTATCTTGCCCAAGGATACTTTGGCATGCAGACTAGGGGAGCCAGGGATCGAACCACTGACCTTCCGATTAGTAGACGACTCACCCTAGTTATGTTGTCAGTAGTTTATAGAATAAAACAAAAATGTTCATTTTACTCAAACATATACCTATAAATAGCAAAATCAGAGAAACTGATAATTTTGCAGTGGTCTCTTAATTTTTTCCGGAGCTGTAGATCGATGCAGTACAAGGTGATGACTGCATTACTGCAAAACCAAATTGAATTGTGTCTTTCCATCAGTATCCTCTCAGTGTGACAAATGCTGCTTGGCAAAGGAGACACTCACCTTTTTTGGTCCTTCCCGACCTTGTGTCAGTATTGGAAAGATATTTTTCAGTGGCTTTCAGCAACCTTCTCCAAAGACATTAATAATCCTAACCATAACTTGGCGATTTTTGGATGCTCTGTAGAAACCCTCAAGCTCCCACATGATATCCAGATTGCTTTGCATCTAGGAATGGTGGTTGCCAAGAAACTTATTCTTTCAACTTGGAAATCTACTTGTCTACTTGTTCACCTACCTTTGCACATTTGATTAATTATGTGTTATTTGTTATATACACAAACCAGATATATAAACCAGATACTCAGAGTAGATTCAACATGAGGGGGGCTTTTCTTCAACTATGCCATATCATCTCCCACAAGTAGTGATTTGTACTCTTCCCTCAGCCCAATAGGATGTGGAATTTTGTCTATATATTTTGGTTAATGTCTTGACCCTTACGGTTTCTTAATGTCAACACTGACGTGGCAGTTGCATTGTTTTCAACTCTCTATGTATATTTTGTGTCTGGCAGCCTCTTGTTTGTTTTTTATGTTTGTATTTGTTGTGGAAAAACAAAATTCAATAAATAAAATATTTTAAAAAAAATGGTATCAGTTTAGGAAGCATTTTAACTTCACCTCCACATCTACCTTAGCACCTCTGTTGAAGAATCATTTATTCCCTCCTTCATTCCCTGACTCTTCCTTCTTTGCCCTGTATGATAAAGGTTTGAAATCTTTTAAGGATCTTTACACAGATGGTGTGTTCTGTAACTTCACAGATTTATCCTCTAAATTTTCCTTGCCTACTTCCCACCTTTTCCACTTTCAGGTTAGAAATTGTGCAAAATCACATTTCCCTACATTTCCTTCTATACCTCCATATCAGTTGTGGGAGGAATTCTTTTGTTCTGACTTTCATCAAAAGTCATTTGTTTTCAAGTTTTATGGCAGACCCCTGTCATTTGATTACTCTTCAATATCCAAAGTTAAATCTGCTTGGGACAGAGAGTTGGGAATAATTTTGAGTGACGAGTGGTAGGAGGTGGCTCTCACTAAAATTCATAGTAGCTCCAACTGGGCCCATCTCACTCTCATACAGTTTAAAGTTTTTTTTACAGGACTCACTTTTCTAAAGCTCGTTTATCAAAAATCTTTTCCAATATCATTGATCATTGTGATAAATATCATGCCTCTCATTGTAATCTTTCCCATATGTTCTGTTACTGTCCAGTGTTTTACAATTTTTGACAGTGTTATTGTGACACAATGTCAAAAATACTTGAATATGAGCCATTGAAGTACAGCACCCCCTTGGGAGAAAACTACTCCCTGGATAGACAAAATGATGTAAAAAGCCAAATAATCAAATAAATTTTCTGATTGAAATTAATCAAACAATAAAAAAAGGTAGTGTGTTGTTTAGCAATGGCTTTCACTATGTGCACACAGCCAGAAGGGTTAATAATGTGGTATGCTGGGATTACATTATGTTATAGATTATCAATTATGTTACGATTAGGTGCATTTTTTGGGCCGATGCAAAGCCTGTGGTGAGGTACTCCTCATTTAGAAATAGTGTTGCCATTACATAGTCTGTCCTGAGATCACTGGTGCTTCTTAACAGTTAAATGTCAATCTCAATATATATCTTGGTTGTTTAGAAAACAAAACAACCTTGTGTAGGACTGAAATATATAAAGTTCAGCCACTTTATTTAAAAAAAAAAAATACATCCATATTGAAAGTGCCCTACTACTTCTACTTAAGCTACTTGTCTCAAATGCCAACATGCTAACACTCACTGCACTAACATGGTGAACATGGTGAACTAATAGAATACACAAAAGTTCTGCATCTCTGCCCATAAATATTAAACATTCCTAATTTAAATTAAATGTATCTCTCTTCTAAGGTTGTGTCCTTGTACACCTCTGGACTGCTTTCAGCACACCTTCTGTTTTGAGATTGCTCCCCAGAAATTTGGTTCTGATCACTCCATCCTTGGTCTGCAACTTCACTACAGACATAAGCTTAAACATCTATTTCTGTGACCTGACTTTCATGGTCAAAGACAAAATGAACTTCAGCTTGAAACACACACTTGAAAACATCCAGCACACAACACAAATGGGAGCAATCTAAAACTAGCAGTGACCCTGGAAGCATTACAGCCCTGCCCAAAGACACTGCCTATAGACTACAGGGATATCACTCAAACTAAAATCAGATATGGCTTTTGATTTTATTTGCAGAGTCCCGGAACTTTGTAATTGCACCACATATCTCTTAAACACATGCACATTAGCATTTAATTTGCCTGCTGATGTTAGCATTTAGCTCAAAGCACTGTAGTCAAATACATCCTCACAGAGTGGCTAGCGGGAGTGTAGAACTTGAATCCTCTGAGTTTTAAGTTGTCACTGATGCCAACCTCAACCCTAACCCTAATTCTAACCCTGGACAATTAGAATATATAATTTTTGTTTTTATTAAATTGTTCTTCTAAATCTTGGTAATCAGGGAACAAAGAAAACAATCATTCCAGATGACACACATCAAAATGTATTCACATTTTTTCCAAAAAAGTCAGTTTTGTTTTTCTCCAAAAAATCGGGTTAGGATTAGGGTTATGATTATCACCTATGATGACCTACACTTTAGAGGGTTAAATATGTTTAATTTGGTAATTTGGTCCACTGGATGAGAAGAAACACATACCTTGACCCTAAACTCAGAAGGGGTTTTGCCTTCTGTAGGTTTGTCTGTCTTTCTGCCTAACTGATTGTTAATAGCATCAAGTTATTTCTACCAGTAGACTGGCTAAAACACCTGGAATCTGAGATCCAGGTGTCTTTTAATCACAATGGAAGACTGTGTGTATTTCTAATTGTGCTCAGCTCCAGATGATTTACCCACCTGAGTTGCTCTGAGTTTCCCAAAATCATCAAACAACCAAGTCTGGTAGTGATTTTTGTTCCTGAATAAAGGGTGATACCACTTGTTTGCTTTTGCGAATCCCAAAGCAGGTAGTCCAGTTGATGTACATGTACACAAATGTTGTGTCTTTGGATCAAGGGGCCCTTTATACTTCCACTGGACTAATATACCCTCCCCTACTACTTCATGTTGGTATTGCAGAGCGCCATCTTTAGGCATCTGATATTTTGGCAACTGAGAGTTGATTTTCGTAACCCATATTCCTGTTTTGTCCTGTCTCTGTCTGTCTGTCTGTCCATCCTTCCATTTATCTGTTTTTTGTTTTTTTCAAATTTTTCCTTTGGTCTGTAATATTTTCCTGTTTTTGGGTATTTTTCTTTTGAATTGTTTGCTTTTTTTATACTTCTATTTGTTTCATTTACAAATGCTTGTAACTGTAACAAATGGTTTATATTTTCTGTATGTGATGTGCAATGCTTTCATAACATAACATCTATTAATATACATCTTGACTATTTTTTCTTCATTTCATCAATTTGCCATATCATGAAAAAACTTGTGGTTGTACCTGTTATGAACGACCCTTCATAATCATGGCACTAACCTTTGACCTGTACATGCCATTATCATGTAGCCACAGGTTATGAGAAGTCACGTAGCCTCAATAACATCTCTGCAATGGCGGGCGCCCCACTGCGTCTCACCCCCATCACCAATTCCACCTTTGAGCCCTTCGAGCCGCCTGGCCTCAGGCGATGCCACTCACCCATCCCCTCCATCTTGTAGCATAGCCCACAGAAAGCAACAAAATATCACCAACAACAGCAGCAACAATAACATCAAGAAAAGTTTTTTTTGCTTGCTTGTTTTTTTTTAGAACATTCAAAAAAGCATACACTGCAGGTGTATCAATTCATCCAGGCTGCTCTGTCATTCTGCATTCATTGCTCATGTTTTATTCTTGATAGAACAACAATGAATGAGAGTTCTTGGAGCCACTAGAGCCCTGATTCAGACATTTGAAAACAGATTACCTAAACCTTACTAATTAATCTGAAATAAATGCTTAGGCAAATGTATTTTAGGATACACAAATATACACTAACACACCTCCTTTACTAACAGGGATAGAGTCTAGGTAACTTTAGACTGATAGTTGAGTTAGTTGACCCTGTGCTACTCCTTGCCTGTATTTCAACTGCACTTGCACTTCATTGCTTTAACCCTGGTACTTAAAAGTAGCTATGAGAAATTTTCTAATATGAAGCCTCAGAATGCACACATTCACGCACACAGACACCAACATATTACTGCAACATGTTTTTACTCCATGCATGTTGTTACTCCTGAATAAGAGCATACACTAGCCTACAAGTAGATTGACAAGCAAACACATTTTGTATTCAAATCCCCCTAACTGTAGCACCTCTGCAACTTAATCTTAAACTTTAAAAAGCCATGCAGGTAGAAGCTGACTTCTGTATTTTACAGTCACATCACTGGATCTTAGTGTAACCTTAAATACCAGTACAGGGGAGGGAAATGCAGAGAGGGAAGAGGTTCCATTATATTTCAACTCCATAACCAGCTTCTGAGCCCTCCTCCTCTTTCTCCTGCTTGTATCTATATCAATCAATCTATCTATCTATCTATCTATAGATAGATTGATAGATATGTGTGTGTGTGTGTGTGTGTGTGTGTGTGTGTGTGTGTGTGTATTTCACACTGGAATTGTACATTATGCTGAATTAACCATATGAGCCACCATTGTGCAGTCAAACTAGTTACTACAACATCCCAAGTCAAGTTTCATTATAAATGTAGAACAAACTTTACAGAATATCCAGGGAGTACAGTTAACTATTAAGGGCTGCATGCAGCAAGACAAGAATTGGGTTGTTTTGTGGTTGGTGCAAGATTGTACCTCTGTTCCTCTGAGATTTAACATCTCTGACTGAAACCTCAAAAGGTGTCTGTACCCAGCTAAAAAGAATTGTTTGAACAAAAAATAATAATAAAATATAGAAAGAGAGAAGAATGAAGCAGCAAAAACGCAAATCCTCAGAGTACAAGTACAAACACAACTGAGGTCATTTGTCGGGTGGTGCAGTGGTGAAACAAAAAGGTTCTTGGTTCGAATCTCCTGGTAGGCTAGGACCTTTTCTATGTGAAGTTTCATGGCAGATCTGCTTTCGATCAAATTAAACATGTTAAAGTTATGAGCTTTCATTTGTAGGGGTTCATTTTGAATACAGACATCCTACCTGTTGTTCCACCTGTTTCCTATGCTAAACTAGGTTAAATGCACTCTGACTACAGTCTATACTTGAGACAGAAATGTGTCAGAAAGAAAGGTAATCAGCAAATTTTCCAAAAAGCTACTCTTTTCAGTTGGAGGAGGAATTAATTTTCTCTGTATCTGGAAAAGTGCAATAGACTAGCCACCTCTCTGGGGTGTACCCCACCTCATGCCCTATAACAGTTGAAATAGGCTCTAGCACCTCTGACCCTCAGTTGGATAAGTGGTTAAGAAAACAGATGATGAATGTATGTGCAAAAGTTTCAGGCATTGTCACTCAGCCTGAGGGTCAGCAGCGTGATTTTCTTCAGGCTTGAGTTCATCACACCACCACCATCACCACTGCTGCTCCACCGTTACTACTTGCACTGACACTACTGTGACCAGTGGCAATATTTTTAGTTTTCTCCCCATTTGGCTTCTCTTTCTTTCCCTGTTTTTGCCCGTCCTTTACTCCTGAACCCATCCTGCCTTTCTCTCCTGTCCGTCCATCTCTTCTTTGTTTTTGGCTGCGGCTGCTCAACGGAAGGTACAGTGAACGGCTACTGGACCGACAGCCCATGGTAGAAGAAAAGCAGATGCTGAAACCCACACAGGAAGAAGACTGCAAAAATGGATGAACAGAGAAAAATGCAATGTAGACAAATGAGACAGCAGCAGTTGTCTCTGTCCACATGTGTGTTTGTATGTGCATGTGTGCGTGCCCTGAGTTGCAGCTACCTCTGTACTAAAACCAACAAACCCTAGGAAGAATATATTTTTCTTCACATATGCTTCTGAAAGACAGAAAAGAAAAAGATTTATTTCAGTTTCGTTTCTTTTTAATAAGTGTGTCATCATCTTTTTGTCTAAGCAGCTCCATTTTTGTTTAAAATTAGATTTTTGGGGGAAAATGCATTTGATTTCATTGTAGAAAAGATTATATCTGTTGTATCTTTTTGACTTCCCTGTCCTCAACTCTTGCTCTCACCTTTTTTTTCTCCCAGAAAAAAACTAAAAGAAAATTTCCACTAAACAGGAAACCATTCCTGGATTTGCATTCTAGAAATCGCTAACCTCTGAACATACACTTTTTTTTTTTCATTGCTGATCTGCTTTAAAATTCAGAGAATGTTTAGAAAGTTGTGGATTTTACCAAAGTACTGTAAATGTACAAAGGGAGGTGTATTCTTCCTGTTGTTTTTTTTACATTCAAACTGTGAGTTTTAGAAGGTGAGAGCACCACTTAGAGATAATTTTTGAAAGTTCAAGGTTTTTTTGCTTTGTTTTTTTTTTAGGAAATATGTTGATAAAATGTTTATTCACTTTCTTGCCACTTTCTTGTAACTTAGAGCCTGGGCATTAAGTTTGGAGCTATAGCTAGAAGGTAATTAGCTTAGCTTAGACTGGAGAGGAAAATAACTAGCCCTTAATCTTTCTAAAATCACAATTATTACACCAAAACCTCCCAGGTTCACTATTTAATATGCTATGGTATTTGAAAATAACCAGCCTCACAGGGATGACAAGGCTTTGCGGAAATCCACTAGTAAAAATGTGACCTTGATGACAGCTTGTTATTATTTTCAGGTACAATTTAAAGAAAATTTATCATTTTTAATTGCCACTATAGAGGTGGTGTACAAATTTTTAGTTGCTGTTTTTGTTTTTTGTTTTTTTAGGGCTAGCTGCATCCCTGCTTCAGATGTGCATGCTAAGCTAATATAATTTATCACCTTATGGCTTGAGTTCTACACTGCTCAGGCACAAGTCCTCAACCTGCTCTCGGCAAGAAAGTGATGTACAGTTTGTCCAAAATGTGTAGCTGTTCTTATGTGACCTTGATTTGGGGCCAGGCAGAGTTTTCTGTTTTATGTTTAGCCTGGAGCTCAAGCTAGGCCTTAGTTTCTAATTTGCCTCAGAGACATAAATCAATAATTTGTAGATTTCGATCCACTTTAGGTTCATGATCAGATTTCCATCTAGAAAACCATTTAGCACTAGGCACACATGCACACATATCATTTCATCTTCTCCTTTCACAGCATTCACTCATTCTGAGTGTATCTGTCACTTTTTCAGCTAGGCCACTGCTGATTGGTCACTTTTGTCATGACAGTGTACATATGTAAAGTATGTGTTGTAGATGAATCTGCATGGGTTTCTGTCACAAGCAATAAGGATACTGATAGGATAAATAATTTGAAGAAGTTTGATTTTAGTCTCAAGCCTAATGAATGTCTATAGCACATTTAGATGACTAAGAGTGTATGGATGTATGTGTTCAGACACATACGTATGCACTAACAAAAGCATGCAGGACAAAAAATCGTCACCTCTTTGAATGCAGGAAGAGGTGGATGGCCTGGCATTATGCATGACTAAATGCTATGACGCTATTGGTCGTAGCAGACCAAGTTAGGTACTGTAATGGGGCAGGGTAAGGTTGGGAAAGTTTATTTTTTGCAGGATTGGGGGGTGGGGGGTGGGGGGTATGTTTCTAGTAGGTCTTGTATTGCTGCTTTCTTATCAATCTTGAGAGACTTATAAGAGAAACATGAACAACTGTAGCTGATTTTTTTTCTTATGATTTTTTTTTTTTTTTTGGCTTCTCTTTTCACAGAGAACTGTTCTGAAAGCCCTGCACTTACCAGATATATGCAAAAAGAAGCAGTAACTGTGAACTAATACTAAGAAATCCAACTTCTTCTATCATTGTCTCAGCTCCTCTTGTGCAAGACAGAGCAGGGACTCTTTTTCCTCCATAATACCCCCTCACCAAAGTTTCCCTACATCTTTTCATTCATCTGCACCTTCATTATGTGTCCATGTCATGTGTTGTTTTCATCTGTCCTGTGATCAGTTGAACAGACAAATGTCTCTGTAATGCAACATTTCAATGCATCCTCTAAACAAAGAAAGAACATTTCCTATGGTTCTTTTTTTTTTCTTGTGACATCCCCTTGACAATGGATGGAAAAGAAAGCCCACAGAGCCATTCCTGTAATGAACATGGTATATAAATTCCATATTTATGGGGTTTCTCAGTCAGTCAAAATCAGCCACATCTTATTCATGACAAAGGCATGTAGAATGCACCAGTATCACTCTAATTTGGCCACAGAGTATAATACCTTGCCCTCTGGGTGAGCCTCAGACCATTTGGTTGTTTCATAATCATTTTAAAAGTCTAAAAAGCATTCAAGAAGGTGCATTGAATTCCCAGTGAGACTACATGTTGTAGGGGCAACCTTCAAAAATCAAAGCTTGAAGATTTTTTAAATGCAAATTATCACTGGCTTTTACTTTCTGTTATGTTTAGCTTCTGACCCATGTTCTCTTCTTTCCATCCATTCACAACTCAGGTGTATTTCTCTCAATCTGTGTCCCATGCTTTCTCAGACATGTACTGTATGAAAAACAGAAAGAGAAAAAAAAGTTGAAAAGGGGGTTTCTGTGTCCGTGAATGCCATGTGGTCTGTTTTAGAATTTGTCGTATAAAACAGCTGTCTTTGCTTTCCTTGTCCAAATGTGCTTCCTGTCTTCTCCTTGTATTGCCTCCTCATCCTTCTTCCCTTTCCCAGTAACTGTATCTCACTTTCTGTGGGACATGATCCATTCCCCAACCCAGAAGCCTGTTAAAGAAAAAAACACAAAGGAAAACAGTGAAATTGGAGCATTTTTGCAGTGGATAAAACAAAAGATATTGGCTTGACAGTGGACCTTCCTGAGGAAGAAGACAGGAATGGACATTAAAAGGACTGAAGGACTGTAATTATATGTTGTAGATAAATGAAGGTGAACAAATGTACTGAAAAATAATGTGTTCTGAGTGGATTGTCTGCTGAGCAGCATGAAAGAGATGAGATGGAGGAGGAAAAGTTTGGGCAACACAGAAAGTGTTGGAGAAGGAGGAAAGAAAGAAAGAAGCAAAAATCACTTCTCCATGTAAGAATGTGTCCCTCACTGTTGTTCTTGTGCACTGTTCACTTGTTGTGTGTACTTCCTCACATCTGTGTGTTGGTATGACATTTTGTGTTATGTTCTGTGTTTTTGTGTTGTGTTTCCTTATCTTTTTATTTTGTGTAGACTTTGTGAGCACCACACCTGGGTCAAAGAGCCTTCATGAACTGTAGCTATGGCTTGTTCTATCCCACACAGGTGCAGGTGACTTGTAGTTTGTCATTTGGCCAAACTGTGCCCAAATTAATAAAGCAAACATTGCCTGACTGATGATTAAAGTGGGATGAAGTAAAAAGCTTGAAAAGTACAGTTATTTGGCCAAGGTCTGGTGTGTACATTTGCAGGACACACCAGCTGAGATGTTCCACCTTCAGTTCTTAGTCTGGATTCCAACCCAGTCCTGGCTGGCTGCAGTCCTGTAGTTTGACCACTGAAATTTTTTCAATTTCACCAAGTCTGTGATTTTGATGTCTCATCAGCTTCTGTCATCCAAAGATTTGTTTTATCAGAGGACTAAACAGCCCCCCAAGGACTTCTGGAGATTGTTATGTATCTGTGCGTGGGTTACAGAGAGAAATATGTGTGTCACATTCAAGCTCTGTGGTATTAGTGTACTTGCATGCTGGCTGGGCTGGGTGAGCTTTGCAGTGAAGTCTTTTTTTTCTGCTTTAGTGGTGTGTTTGGGCTATCCATTTCCTTATGTTGGTGTACATTATTATGTTTTAGTTTCCATTAAATACAAACATCCATTTTATACTAAACACTGGAAACTACAGATTAAAAATAAAGACACAAGGCTTTCTATAAGAGCAAACATTAACATAGATAAGGAAATCTCACAGCCTGTTTGCCAGCAGCATCTTTGGGACTACATTTTTATGCAAATTGAAGCACTATAAATTGGTTCACTTACAACCACTGAGAATTGCCTTTTAAGACCTGAAACTATTTGATAAATGTCATTTTTATGTGTCTTTACTGCATTATTTTGGACTGATGGTCAGTTCAGCCAACTTACACAATTTTTTTCTGTAAAATTCTTCTTCACAAGCAGCATACATTCCCAAAAACCTCCACCAAGAAGGTAGGTCAGCTTAACTGGTTGTGTCCACCAAAGTGTTTTTAGCACCTTCTGAAAATGCCCAGATAGGAGTGCGTGAGAAAACTTTGGTGCTGATATGTTTTTTTTTTGTTTGTTTGTTTGTTTGTTTTTTGTTTGTTTGTTTAGGTTTTTTTCAGCTGCAACATTTTGGTTGCTTTGAGATGCATGAAAGTAAAGTGTTGCTTGTGAACTTGTGCCCATTTTCCATACAAATCTTAAAAGATCCAAGATCATCTTCTGAAACCAAAAGTTCCAAGAGTCTCTCCAAACTGTCAACAGTTTGATCCAGCTAAAACATTAATCGACATGCGAAGAACAGGCCCGTGGGACTCTTTCTTGCTGGTGCTTACTTGGTAATATCACAGCAAACAAAATGTTCCTCCAAACACTGATAGCAGCAGTAAATCTGCCCCATTGTTCCTATGTTGTTGTTCCATGCTTATACAAATAGCCTGGGGCAGTTTTTAGGAGTGGTATTGTTTCTGCCTCTCTTTCACTGTGACTCAATGGCAGTGTAAAATGGAAACTGACAGCATTTTACTATAGACTGCGTATAAAAGATGGAAGTAGCCACCACCATCTTTGAATCATCTTTGATGTTTTTAAACCAGATGTGATGAGCAATGGATTGATCTGACAGAGAAATGAAGGGATGCTCATAGGCTAGCGATTTGTCAGTCACATTGTAAAATATATCCTAGTTTATCATGTTTTGTGACTCTAATGGGAAAGTAATTTACAAAATGAACATTGTGCTGTATTTGATAAGTCTTGAAATTAGTGATTTCAGCCATAAACTCTTCAGGAAAGTGTTTACTCAGGTTACAGAACAAGGGATCTAATGCTCATTTTCTAAGATGTCTTTTCACAACCAGAGGAGTTGCCCCCTGCTGACCATTGGAAAGAATGTGGGTTTAAGGCACAAATGAAAAAATATGGTGGACTCAGAAAAAATTAACATTAACATTTTCTGCTGCTTACAAAGCTTAATGCAGTGTTGACACAGTAATAACCAAAGGCAACTTGAATACATTTTAACATTTAGATCTATATAATTATTTTCTGAACTGAATTTTTGTGGTTTGTTAATGAGAGGACAGAGTTTGGTAGCCTTTTAGTCGATTAAGCAAATTAAATCTAAAAGTTGGGCAAGAATTTCCAAGTAAAGATTGGCTACAGCTAAGAAAACATTGAGCTTTGGTTTTTCACTATATTTCACAGTCATCATCAGCAGTTGGAGTTTGCTGATTTGTTTTATTCATCATAAACTGTATGTGGTTAAAGAAAGTAAAAAATACAACAATATATATATATATATATACATATATATATATATATATATATATATATATATATACATATATATATATATATATATATATATATATATATACATATTTATATATATATATTATATAAATAAAAAAATATATATATATTTTTTTAATTGC
>VUQI01025164.1:0-10236 GCA_015106735.1 Paratilapia polleni | reverse complement strand
TCCAGGCAAAGTGTTGAGCCGACTCTGGTTTAAGTGGAGAAGCTCAGTGTGACCTGCCAAAACACACAGCAGCCCCACCAAGAGTGAACTCTGTATGGTTGGGGATGGAGGGATTAGTGTCAAAAATGAGAGAGAGGTGGAAAGAGTAATAAAGAAGCAGAAGAAGAAAAAGGAAGGGGCAGATAGGAAAAAGGAGGGAGGGGAGAGGAAATGTATCATTATAACAAAATGTGCACTCCCTTCATCTAACTTGTGCATGTGTTCGGCAATGACAGAGTGACTGATGTAGTTCTGGTCTCAATGGGTAGATACCCTGTACTTAAAAATCCATTTGAGCTTGTAAAACCACTCACCCGTAAAACTTTAGTCTGAATGTATGCGTGCATGTGTGTCTGTGTCCGCGTGCTACATGTCACTATGTGTCCACTGATTGCATGAGCTGGGTCTTTGTGTCTTTGCTCATTAACTTTGATTGCAAGGGTGAGTGGGGAATGTTTGTCGAATAAAAACAACAGGTTGGCTGTGTTGTGAACTTGGCAATTCATGGGAGGTGAGAGGGAGTGAGGTGGTGGAGACTGGAATTCAAATCAAAGATAGAAGGAGAATAAAAGAGGGGAGGAGGTTGTAAATAAGTGCCTTTCAGTATTGTGGAAGGGTAGATGAGCAGACTGTGACAGCTTAGAGAGTCCGACAGCTAAATGGCTCACTTAAGTCAGAAGACATGAAAGCAGGAGAAGAGCAGAAAAAAGCAAAAAAAAAAAAAAAAAAAAAAAAAAAAAAATAGGGAAGATGCCAAATTGCATCCTGAACCAGGGCAGTGCTAAAAAGGACAGGCAATTCACTGACAGAATGAGGAAAGCAGCGATGGAGATATTGTGGGGCATGACCAGAAGATAAATGACACCAACCTAAACACCCTCCCTGGCCTCCTTCTTGAGTATCTCAACTCCTCCCCAAAGTGGTTCATTCACACAGGTAAATCTAACCTCATTTAAAAACTTCCCACAACCCAGTTTTATGTTGAAGTAGTTGGAAGGTGAATTCAACTTTAACAAATGATTATTAAACAGTTTAAAATGACCTCTAGTGTGTTGAATAAAAAAGGCTCCAGGCAAGACAGGGTAAATACTTTAGTGAAAACAGTGACTTTCTATAGCAACACAAGCCCAGTATGTTGGAATTCAAAAACAGTTTTTACAGATACACTCCCAGTGCCACATTGGCTTAATTTAGACATCACTGACTGATGTGTTATTTTTTTTGAGAGATGGTGAGAGTTTATTTTAAATCTAAATGTGTTATTTATTCACTTCCTTTCCAACAAATGCACTTAAAGGAACAGTTTGAGAAAGCACAAAGTTCAATACTTGATGACACATTCATTAAAGTTAAAGGTGATATCATTAATATTTCTATCTTCACAAAAGTTCAGATGACTACTTGTGTGTAAAAGGAGTGGTTTATGATGAGCCCCCAGTGAACGGGCAGCTAAGTCTGCAGTTTCCATCAGACTTTACAGTAATATACAGGAACTTTCAGCTCATGGTTTTGGTTCACTGTACACTACCTGCTCAATAACAGCCTACAGAAAGATTTAGCAGTCGGTTAATGTAATCGGGTATTTAGAGGCTACGGGGTCAGAAAACCTCTGGAGGTGATCGAGACTGAAACCAGAGATGATTCATTCATAACATGGCCAAACATAACAAAAATGAAAGCTAGTATTTTTCTGTACCTGCTACTGTTAAGGTGTGCAAACAGCTTTCAAAAATTACAAATTTGATATACTAATTAAAGATTGCTTTTATCAACTTCACAATTTTCACAGGTTGTTTCACCAAACATTGAGTGGGCAAGTACAGTTTGGACATTTAAATATAAAGCTATGAGAGCACAGGACAGCCGGCCTAAATTAAAGTTACAAAAATAACCTTTAATGTTACTAACATATACGTATATTGTTTATTACATTTTGGTTATTTTAGATTGTCTGACATATCTAAATTTGCAGTTTTTGTTACATAACTTTGCAGTGACAACAAGAAAGGGTCTGGCATGAAAACCCTTGTGAAATCACACCTCAGAAATGAACCTGTGTTAAATAGTGAGCCTAAACTAGGGATGTCACCAGAACCAATACCTACTGTACTTTTCAATACCGTAGGCAGCAAACATACAGAGTAGGGTTGTCAAAAAACATGGAATTGATATTTAAAAATTGCTATCGGATTAGATACTCTGTATTGATACCACCAGTGCACAACTTCACACAGCACCAATGGAGTCACAGGCACACAGTATCAAGTATTCTCCTGGGTATCGATATCCAGTTTGAATTTCTAGTATTGTGACAACCTTAGCCTAAGCTAAGCTTAAGCTTATGTAAGTAGTCTTTGAGCTGTAAAGTGGCTCTGTGGTTAACACTGGTGCCTCACAGCAGGAGGGTCTTGGGTTCTGGGTCTTCTATTTTTTTATTTTTCCCCCCAAAAATTCCAGTTTCACTCGCCATTGAAAAAACATGCTAGGTTAATGCCACCTATGTCAGCCCGGGATACTCTCACAAAACAGATTTTTAATCTCAAGAGTTTCACTTCCTGTTTAAATTAAGGTTAACAAGTTAAAATAAATGTCTCTTGGTTAGCTTCCTGTAAATGGATAGATGTGTAGTATTGACCATCTTATCTACATCTATGCAAAAATAAACCTATTTGCCAAGGTGTGAAACTGTTCACACTTACTGTAAATACAGAATACACTAGTATGCTCATGTCTCTCATTCTGTATGCAGTATAATACTATGACATGTTTGGTTGCTGAAACCTCTTTCCGAGCTACGCCCGGTGAGAAGCACTCCAGCCCTCCCCCGATCTCTCTAGGTGACTAACAGGTGACCTTTGCCCTCTCCTGGACTATAACAGGAGGTGGGGAGGGACAGCCGTGAGAGATTAGAGCAGTGAAATGAAAGTGAGCTGGAGGGGATGATGACTATAAACCCCCTGTCAGGAGGTCCTCTCTCAAGGCAGAGCAAGGGGAGACAGCAGCTTTTTTTTACAGCAGCTTGGCCATGCCCAGACATCTGGACCAATCTAGTGATGAGAGAAAGAGTGTTGCTGGATTGTGGGCAAGGATAGATCACATCTTTATTTCTGTCTCCAGAGAGAGGGTCAAACAGGGTTAAAGCTGATTGTCCTGAGGACTTCATGCTCTGCCATTGTTGTTTTTAGTTTAATTGGGGGAGGTGCTAAAACTGTTGACCGGTAACACAAAGAAATTTAGAAATCCCATACAACAAAGACACAGCATCAAAGCCAAAAGTGTACGTGGGCATAATTTCATAATATTGAATCTCTGACAAGTGAAAGCTGCTGGTTGTATATCATACGCACAGCTTCTCACAGGCTGATTGATGTTGCCATTTACAATGTGCACACTTTAAATCAACCTCACTGTGTCATATTGGTTCTGTGCTCCATTACTAGACTAGTTCACCAAGGAAAGGAGGCATCCTATTCAGTCATCCACCTCTAAATGGCCATCTTGTTTTTTTCACAACTATGTCGCTGATCCCAAAGGTGGGGTGATGCCTTTTCATAAAAAACTGTGGGCAATGAAGACAAAGTGCCTGATAGGGAGAACATCCATCACACCTGTCAGGTACAATTACCATCCAATATGGAGTAAAAGCCTAACCTCCCCCTTCAACATAGATGTACTCTTTCTGTGATATACAGTAGTAAATGCCAGTATTTTGCCAAGTAAAAAACTACTTCATCCTTCTCATCTCTTCCGTCTCTCCCTGAAAAGCATATGTGTTTTTTGTACACATTTACACACACTGCATATGCCTCCCTCACTACTAATGGTTTATTATTAAGAGACAATCAATGCAGAAGAAGCCCATAAGGCCTGTCAACTCCAGCTACAGGAAAACCTTAATGCCAGATTAGCAGTAAAACAATAGCAGCCAGTAAAAGGTGAGAAATAATATGCATCTCTCTGACCAATAAATATTTATAAATTATTGCTTAACAGGGGGATCACTTAAAGAAAAAAAATGAGAATGCCATATTGTGGATTAATTATACAAAAATGCATTGTCATGGCACCCCACTGACTACAGACCAAAAGAAATTACATTTAGCTTGTTAAAACTTTACACTTTGTCACAAAAACCAGCAAATCCAACTACAAACAGGCTGTTCAGCTGCAATAAAGCAGTAGGCAATTACAGCTAACAACAGTGCAGTTTACGAAACAATCTATCAATCACATCCAGGGGCGTAATTTCAGGGAATTATCATCTGACGGTGGGCCCACAGAGATGTGATGCCGTCCCTGAACCCTTGAAAGAAAACCTCATCAAGGAGACAGCGGTGGATGTGAGCTGTTGTTTCAGCTTTGATGATGCGCTGTGCTGCTTTTCAGTGCGTCTCCGCTTGGCTTCTCTGATTGTTTGCTCGACCCAAACAAGAACAAACTACATGGATGTTTGGTTTCCATGGAGCTCTTGCACGGATGAATGCTTCCCTTTTATCTGGTTCATGCTTCTGAAAACTGCTTCATGTGACATTTGTTGATTATATTTGCGTCTTAATGCACATATGTGAGGGAACATGAGGTTGATTCTGTAACTGCAACAAATAAATATGTCAGATGAAGTGGCTGATCCTGACTTTTTATCAAGGAGCAGAGTAGTGGAAACATCTCATACCAATGACATGCATCTTTGTGTTTATAATTTCAATCTGAGAGAATGAAACTGTGCAACAGTAGAGTCACTGTGCCTACCTTTGCCTCAGATGTGGGCTCCAGGTAACACAGTCGATTGCCGAGCCCCTCGGCAGCCAGACAGAACTTGCGATTCTCCTTCTGGATGCAAGCCACGCACTGGAGCACCACTTCATCATCCTGTCAAAACAAAACAGACTTCAGTTTGTGTGTCTCTGCATGCACGCATAGATGCTGTGTGTGTGTGTGTGTGTGTGTGTGTGTGTGTGTGTGTGTGTGTGTGTGTGTGTGACATCCTAGGAGAATCCCAGTTCACCCACACACACACACACGTCCATCCTAGTTCATTGATCAGGGGAAACTCTTGAACCACTGTGGCCTGAAAAGTGTTCCTTCTTCTCCTCTGACCCTACACTCCAACCACAGTGTGGTTTTTCAAAATAAGAGAAACAAACTACAACTGCAAACAAAAAAGCTGTATGAATGGCTGCATAATTATGAGTTTTTACACTGCGTTTTTTTGAGTCACTTGACAATTAATTTTGCTGTTTGTTTATAATTCCTTGCTCAGATTGTTTTTGTTGCTTGCATAGCTACATAGTGGTTATTGGTGCGGTACTAAAGTTGTGTTCTTTATTTTCATAACTTGTGCAATGCCATGAAAATTAATGTTCTGTCTTTATGGCATCTGTAATTTTAACATCACATTGGGTTCAAAAATGTGATGTAGCCAAAAAAGTGCAGTTGGAAATTAGCCAGCTGCCTAACACAGGGACATTTACAGAAATGTAGATTATTTAGTTTTCCTTATAAATAAATAGATGAAATAAAATGTCCTTGAGCAAGACACTGAATCTAAAATGAATGCTAGATGAATTATTAAAATTTCTGTTGGAAGATACGTAAACTATATTCCATTAAAATATAAAATGGAACACTTGGACTTTCGTTCCACTCCCCTGAAATATATCAGTTTTGACTTCCTCTGCCTGGCTAATTAAGGGGGTCTTCTTTACTAAATGTGGTGATCCAGTAGAAACTATCCACGGCTCATCCCTTTGAGTAGACCCAATCTCCTTTACGCTATTTACACTGTTTATATGGTGCCAGGGAGGTTAAGGCAATTGGCTGGAGCATTTCAGCCTTTTAGAGGAAATAATGGCTGAAATGAATGAATGCATTTATAAAAGCGAGCCAGTGCACAGCTTTGATGTTGCATTAGTAAATATGTTTAAGACTGTGTGTACATACTGTATATTTAAGTGCGTGTGTGTGTGTGTGTATATACTTGTTTAGAGATCTTTGTGAGGACAAAAATTTGCATAAAACTATAGTTGTGAGGACCAACCATGATTTGTGAGGACAAAACACTAGTCCTCACGAATTTGAAGGCATGTTTGAGCATTTTTGAGGCTCAAAACGTGGTTTTAGTGTTAGGGTTCTAATTAGGTTATGGTGAGGTTTAGAGTTAGGGTTAGGCATTCATTTCTGATAGTTAGGGTTAGGGTTAGGGTAAGGGGCTAGGGAAAGCATTATGTCAATGGAGTTCCCCACTAAGATGTCAAAGCGTGTGTGTGTGTGTGTGTGTGTGTGTGTGTGTGTGATTAACAACACATTATCCATAGTTATTCAGGAGTGGGCTTTGTTAAAGTCACTAGTACATGGCCATGCTACAGTATTGTTCGGTCTGTGATTTTATTCTGTGGCTAGGTGGTTGGTAGGCATTGTGATGACATCATAATTCACACATAATGAAAGTTTTGTGGCTATAAATTAGATGTGATTGTCATATAAATCCTTTTCTAAGGTTTACAAGTGAATGAAAGCTACAAATGGGCCATTTTAGCCCGTTAGTAGCTGGTTGCTAGGCAACATGATGACTTCATAATATATCATGCATAATGGAAGTTTTGTAAGTATAAATTAGATGTTATTGTTGTGAAATGAAAATGATACAATGCTTTTATAAGGTGATATAGGGGCATAGACACTACAAATGCTTCATTTTAGTTGGTAGGTGATTGCTAGGCAACATGATGATGTCATCATATTTGATATAGATAAGAACCTTCAATGGCCTAAGATGTACCCGTGTGCCAATTTTGGTTTCTCAGCTCCTGATCGTGTAGAAGGAGTTTGCAGGCAAATGAACAGACACCGATTTTGTGTATTACAGTAAGATAAAAACAAAGCCATAAGCAATAAAACTTAAATCATAATTTAGATTAATCATGTCTATAATAGTTGGCTTATTGTTTTTGTGTGTATGTGAGCAAAGGCAGGTGTAGTCAATAAGGACAGAAGTCACCAAAAATATAAATTCTTTTGGGAACACAAGAGCTGAAAACAAACATCTGATGCCACTGTTGTGCAAATGGGTTGATAGTGTTTATAGTGTTGGCCCTGTAAATGCTGAATTGGACATAGTTACTCTTCACGACAGCAGAGCAAGCGGAAATTTGCTGATATTGGCTGCTGTGGCACGGGGAGGGGTGGAGGCTGCTGCACAATTGCCAGCTGCATTATTTAATGTGAGAGGGATTGTGCTGAGACCAGAGTGCAGCAGTAGTAGTAGTAACAGTAAAGCACTCCATTACAGTGCAGCACAATGCACAGCAGCGAGACAGCGATAAAAAGGACTAGTATCTGCACATCACCGGGTGCAAGTCCATGGCTGTGCGTGCAGAAGCACTACATGCAAATCAATACGACAAGCCTCGGGGGCCTTTACTATGCGCACGTGACACATTTATTTTTGTGTTGATGCTCATGTGTGTCAGATATGTGCCTCTGTCAGTGAATATATTTACCTTCCAGTGAAAAGAGAAAGAAAGAGAAAGCAATGGCTGTCCTTAATGATATTACCACTATTATTTATAATCTGGTGAGAATGGCTACCTGCAGCAGTAAGTTTAAGTGGTTTGTGGACATCTTGTTTTAAAGTCTGCTTCCCTTTCAAATAGCCTTGTAGCCTTGCCTATATTAGATTAAGGTTAAATGTTGCAGGAATGAGTAGTTGGTTTTGGGGCTGCTCACATTCTTCACATTATCTGGGCAGAAATGTGGGGCTGAGAAACATTCACAGCTTGTGAGCACTGTTGTAATGGGGCAGCTTTTTTGTGTGCTGTTTTTCACTTATTAATGTATCATCATCATCAATAAAGAAAATAACTTTTCAGCTACATTTCTCCTAATAACACTCTAGCAGCTGGAAACACTAGCTGCTATACTGGAATGTAACTGGCAACAATGTGTAAAAACCTGTTTTGGCACTTTTAGCACAATGCTAGAATGCAGCATCAGTCACTATATCTAACAGATGGACTTTAGCTGACACAGAAGAGTTTTATTTGCTTTTGTTAGGTAAATCAGAGCTTTAAGAAAATTGTTACAGTCCATGATGTAATAATGTGAACAAGTGGGAAACTGATATAAATGGAACCTTCAGTACTGACAAAACACATTTTTGTTAAGATGAGCATAGTACAAATCTAAGAGGAAACAAACCTGGACATAACGCCTGCTAGCAAAAATTATCTGACTTAATGGAATGGAATAAAGCACATGTATATTCGCTTTTGTAGACTCACTGACCACTCAGAATATTTAAGATACTAAAAGGGTGCAACACAACAAATCTATTTAACTACCTTGAGCACAGAAACCCAGAAGTCATGGTGTTTGTGCAACAGCTTATGTGATCCATAAAAATATCCACTGCAAACAAACTAAGCTGTCACACTTGAGCTTGAAATCTGTGTGGAACTACTTTAAAGAGAGGTTCTGACACATTTTTTTCACAAAGTTTCTAGAGCTTTTTTTTTTTTTTTTTTTTTTTTTTTTTTTTACAACAGGTCAGTGACTACTTGATGATGATTACTATGTCAGTGAGTAATTGTGTTGAATAACTATGATCTCAGTATTGACCAATAATCATCATTATGATTTTTTTTTTATATATATAATTGAGCAGCTCTAGCGTTTACCATTTCATGTAAATCTCACACTGTTGCAACACTAGTTTTAAAAATGTTACAAAAAGACATTTTCCTGCACTAGCTCTGTACTAACTAAAGGACTCCCAGCAAACTGACAATTGCCAAATGATATTAAATTGGCTCTGTGGTCTGCGACTGTTTGGAAGGCCATGGAGTTGGGTTATAAGAATGCACCTCTGTGCTAAGATAAATAACCAACAGAGTAAACAGAGAAGTGAGAAGCTTTTTAAGGTTCAGTAGAAGGACGTAATGTATACGAGTGGCTGCCATCCAGCCACACTGTGTTCCTTCACTGTTTCCTTTCTCACTGTCTCACCATTACAGAGTGCAGGGGTATTAGAGTGGAACATTCTCACATACACACACACACACATACACTGAGTGCTGAGTGAAGGTGGTATCGTCTTCCATGTAATCAGCATTACATGCATGTAGTCTAGTTTCCGAATACTCAGGTATGCATGCACATACACAGTTACACACACATCATCTCATCATTAGAGGGTGATTAAGGAGATGGATGTGCTGCTCAGGGATGTTTATTACTTAAGCCATTATTTACAGTCAAAAGAAAGCACATGGATACAGTTGAGTCTAAAAACAGGATCCCAGTAGAAGAAACAACAATTAAAATAACTGTTTAAAACTTAAGCTTAACAAGTATTCAAAAGATCCATCAAACATCTAATTTCTTTGATTGCTGTTGGATCCTCATAGTCACAGAACAGAAGCCTGTTGCAGAGGAGCTTTGTTTGACTTCGCTTGTTTGGTTTAGGAGCACTTTAATTCTCATTATGATGAGTTTGAAGCTGTTGGTACAAGACTTTTCCCATGGTCTGCTTCTCTGCCTTTCTGTCAGTCAAGGTGACCTTCACCTGATCATTCATAATATTCCAATGTCAGCTAGTGAGCATATAGATCAATTCAGTAACCTGGTTACCTTTCTTCAATAATGATAAAGAAAGCTAGATTTCTTTAACCAGTGTAAGAGACTGGAGCAACCCAAAGTGTCTTGTCTGAATGTGATGAAAACTAAACTTTATTTGTATTAATACTTTTTTTATAGGCTTCTCTTCTACTGCCCTCTGTTGTGTATTTTCTGTGTAACGTGAATTTTCTCTATATATATATATATATATATATATATATATACAGCTCCGGAAAAAATTAAGAGACCATTCCAAAATGATCAGTTTCTCTGATTTTGCTATTTATAGGTATATGTTTGAGTAAAATGAACATTTTTGTTTTATTCTATAAACTACTGACAACATAACTCCCAAATTCCAAATACAAATATTTTCATTTAGAGCATTTATTTGCAGAAAATGAAAAATGGTCAAAATACCAAAAAAGGTCCAGTGTTTTCAGACCTCAAATAATGCAAAAAAAACAAGTTCATATTCATTTTTAAACAACACATTACTAATGTTTTAACTTAGGAAGTGTTCAGAAATCAATATTTGGTGGAATAACCCTGATTTGCAATCACAGCTTTCATGCGTCTTGG
>VUQI01025162.1:0-19305 GCA_015106735.1 Paratilapia polleni | reverse complement strand
ATTTAAGTGACTTTGAATGTGGTGTGGCTGTTGGTGCCAGACGGGCTGGTCTGAGTGTTTCAGAAACTGCTGATCTGCTGGGATTTTCCTGCACAACCATCTCTAGGGTTTACAGAGAATGGTCCGGTGGTCTAATGGTGTGGAGGATATTTTCTTGGCACACTTTGGGCCCGTTAATACTAACTGAGCATCATTTAAACACCACAGCCTACCTCAGTATTATTGCTGACCATGTCCATCCCTTTATGACCACAGTGTACCCATCTTCTGATGGCTGCTTCCAGCAGGATAATGCGCACAAATCATCTCAAACTGGTTTCTTGCACATGACAATGAGTTCACTGTACTCAAAGGGCCCCCACAGTCACCAGATGTCAATCCAATAGAGCACCTTTGCGATGTTGTGAAATGGGAGATTCACATCATGGATGTGCAGCTGAAGAATCTGCAGCAACTGTGTGATGATATCATGTCAATTTGGACCAAAATCTCTGAGGGATGTTTCCAGCACCTTGTTGACTCTGTGTCGTGAAGAATTAAGATAGTTCTGAAGGCAAAAAGGGGGCTCAACTGGGTATTAGCAAGGCGTACCTAATGAAGCAGTGAGAGGTAGGTCTCATTGGCTTGTAGAACAAAAAGAGCATGTCATGTTGGTTTTCAATCACAGAATAATGAAAAAAAAACCTCTCAATTCTCAAACCTTCCCCCTTAAAATCAGCAGAACATGGAGAGATGAGAAACCCAAATGCTGGACTACAATTAGATACAATCATGTGACCGCAATGATTCAGAATGATCACAGTGGCAAATATGGGTAAAGAAGAAGATAAATAAAAGTTAAATAACCCTTTTGAGATGATTTTGCAGCTGTATGAGTTGGTAAATGTCAAACCACTGAAAACAGAAAGTTTATTTTATTGACAAAGGATGAAGAGTTCAGTGAGAGGCAATGGGACTTACATTTTACATAATGACCTCCTGGAAACTCACCAGTAATTTAAATGATGAAACGTTCTTCTGAGGTGATCATGAATGCCTGCACAAAACGGGGCAAAACTGAGGTCAGTCGCAGCTTTGGTTTAAATTTTTTAAGAGTCATGGCAAAATTATCTATGCAAATCTGTTTGAATACACAAACAAACACACACACACACACACACACACACACACACACACTGGTAACCTGATACAGGAAACACAATATCCCAGTGCAGTCAGCTAAAGGACCCAAAGCCAGGAACTAAACCTTAACTCAGTGATTTACTGATGACCACGACATGTCACAGTTATTTGAAAATACTCATTCAGCGCCCCAGCCATGCAGAGGATCACATCACCCAGGGTTTGTCTTCATAAACTGTGCAACCTTTTAGAAACTTTGAGATGCAACATCTAAATGAAAAACAGGCTTCTCAGGATGATCTTGTGTCATAAATCAGGCTGAAGCGATTCATTCATGATTAGTGCTCCACTTTATAGTTCCCTTGAGCAGCTTTCTATCAGACTGTTTTTATTATTTTACCTCCCGAGAAGTTTTGACAAATCCATTTTCCCGTCCAAGAGACACAATGTGTGAGGATCTAGCTGGAAATGGAGCCAGAGCTAGAGTGAACCAAAACAAAGCACTTAAAGATAATTTTAGTTTTTTTATTTGATCATCCTGGTATTTGTAGAGGGATGTTTAAATACTTACCTAACCTGACTTATTAACGTCTGTGATTTAATGCTTAAAAATTCTGTAAGAATACTCAACAAAATTAGGTTTGCTTCCACTGTCTCATGGCAGACCAAAACTCAAGTGCGATATATGCCTACGGTCAATGCTGTGCCATTAAAAAAAAAAAAAAAAAAATCTCGACATAAAACTAATTTCAGCTTTAATCCTTTATATTAGATGCTAGAAAGATTCTTCCGTTTTCATTAAATGTTTTGCGTTTAATAAGGAAAATTTAATTTTCTCAAGGAAACTACATCAAAGGTGGTTCAGAAAAATTTATTTCATGTGTGTGATATGGTTTAAAAGGACGCATTTCTGTTTTTAATAGCCTAAATTGACGAGATCTAATAGTGATTTACTGCAAACAACAACTTATCCTGGCGGCTTTATGGGTTCATGACTTTGCACCTGTGTAGGTATGTGTTGTTTGTACCACAATTTAGCTACTAAAACCAAAAAACATGTTGTCCCTGGGGAAAAAAGATGTACTCTATTAAGATTTAGTCATAATAATCGTAGAGATAAACACATTTTACGTACCTCTCATTTTGCTTTAGTTCATATGAAAAATAGCAACGTGCTGTCGGTTTATTTTCTTACTTTTCCTAAGTACGTGCTACTTTTATGAGCTGACAGGTCAGCTGCTGACAGATGTGAAGTGTCACAGGAACAGCAAGTCATTATGAAGCAATGACCAGAGGAAGCGAGGAAGAGGAGAATAGAGGTAATGAAGGTGTAATTTGCTAACCATCTGTGAGGTGCCTGGCTGCCCCGGGGGTTTCCTCTTCTCCGGAACTTCCCCTCCGCAGGGGCACAGGTGCTGGAGAGAAGAGGAGGAGGTGAGGGTGACTGGTAAAGAGGACAGGAACGGGTGACGTAGGAAACGTAAGGGGGAAAAAAAAACAGAAAGGGGAGACAGATGAGGAGGGTAAGAAGGAGAGATGGATTAATCAGATAAGTGACAAAAGTAAGGCAGAGGAAATAGATTCTTATTAAATTATTTGGAGGAAAGAAAAGACACAAGAGGAATGTTAAGGCCAGTCACTGGTGCTTAAAAGGTTTAAGCTTTAATGTAAGCCTCTGTTGCATAATCCAAACTTCCCCAAAGGCAGTTTTAAATTTTCATGTATTTTCTAATAAAACTGAAGTAGCTTTCAAAAATCTTGTAAAGTCCAAGAGAACGTATTGTGGTGAAGGCATAGAAAAAAAAATTACTATTACCTTCCATCAAACATTTTCTCTACCCGTAACCACCAATTTTCTAACCTTATACCTCACCAGCATCACTCTCCTTCTGCTTATCAAGAGTATTTTTAGACATCATCCAAATATGCAGTTGGGGTTGCTGCTGCCTTACCAGGTGACTTAGGCCACAGCCAAACAGGCCTAGAGACTGGTTTGAAACCCCCTGGCAACCTCCAGTTGCTAGGGAAAAATGTGTATTCCCCGACCAGTTGGTGAGTGGTTGCTGGAGGTTGCCGGCTGTCGCCAGGTGAAATCAGTGACAAAGAGGATGCTGCACCAAAAACCTCTTTGTGATTGCTTTGTTTGCTAGCAGATTGTCGCGGTCACCCATAGTTTGCATGGAAGACGCTGACTTGTCTGCAATTTACTCTCCAAACTGTAGTGAAACATGAAAAAGTGCAATGCAAACCCAGAACATTCGCCTTCAAAGTAAAAGTAAAACTTGTGCCTTACTGCTGCAACCAACACATTTCAAAAGGCGCAACTTTGAAGGCGGATGGTTTCCGTTTCCGTTGCATCACACCTTTCACAGTTTCACTACTGCTTGATGAGCAGTTAGCGAGTGTCTGCACACACACAAGTCAACATCTTCCATACAAACTACTGGTGACCGGAGCAACCTGCTAGTGACTGAAGCAATTGCAAGGATGTTTTCGGTGGAGCACCTTATACCTCTTTGCAACAAATTTCACAGTAGCGACTGGCAGCAGCTTCCCGCAACCACTCACATCCAGTCGGCAAATACACATTTTTCCCTCGCGACCAGCGGTTGCCAGATGGTCACCTACTGGTCTGTAGGCCTGTGTGACTGACGCCTTAGCTGGTACATATATATGACTGCATCATCTGCACAAAGATGGCAGCCGTCCTCTGGGCAACTGGCAGGCAAGTCATTGATAAATAGACTAAAAAGCAGTGGGCCAAGGACCAATCCTTGGGTAATACCCATTCTGCTCTCTTGTTTGATATGAAAGATATGACTCAAACCAATCAACTGCTTGTTTAGAAAAAAAAGTTAATGTAGACAATTTAGATAGAAGTATGTCATGGCTGACAGCATCAACAATGTGTCTTCAGATCAAGAAGCACTGCCTCCACAACACTACCAAAAACAAAATAACAAAATAACAGTTTGCAGTTTCTGTGGAATATTTTTGTGTAAAACCAAACTGTTTCAATCATCGGTGTAAACCTCACCCAAATTTTTCATTTGCTATTCTAAATACTAAATGTCTCTCAAGGGGAGTCATTGCAGCAACAGCAGCTGCAGCTAAGCATGCACAAATGAAAACCACTGAAACTCAAATTTAATCAACATAAACAAGTTGAAAGGAAATAATGGGTTTAGAGAGAACATTAAGCCTCACCTCATTTTATACCTACAAATCTGACTGACTTTTTGTTATGCAGTTTTCCTCACCACAACAATGAACTTTTTATCTTACACAGATGGATGTTTACCTCAGTTCACATCACCTAGATATCTCAAACTGTTATCCCCAAACCTCAATAGCAGCAAAATCTGCTTAAAACCACATTTAAAAAAAAATGAAGTCCTAAAAAAGCATTTTGTTTCTTTTCTCATCCTCCCTACCCTATAACCCCATCTCACCCTATAAACTCCTCACTTCCCCTTGAACATGCAGGCAGCTGGAGGTGGTGGTAGTACTAGTGGCTGGGCTCCTTCCTGCTTTGAAGCACTCCAGTCAGCCGTGTTGCCTCTGACTGCCTCTCTCTGAGGGGCATATAATGGCTTTAAGACGCCCTAGCTTCCTCGATAATGACTGCTTCCTCTGCTCTTGTCCTGGCTGGCTGGCTGGATGTGTGGGTGGCTAGCTGGCCACCTGACAAGCTGACCAATGCTGAGCTCACATCTGCAGCATTACTACTAAACTACACTAGTCGAACAGAGTGAGGGTCTGATGAAGCCTAATGAAGGTCTGTCATTATTTGTGTATCCTACATATAAATATATATATTTTGTTGAAAATCACTCCCTATTAATACTATGAAACAAATCAAGTAATCAAGCAGCAGTCAAGTAGTCTTGCTTGTGTTGCTCTGCAGTGATTTTTTAAAACTTTGCCTCAAGCTGATTGCTTGCTTGCAGATTATTAAACTAGTAAATATGAACCGTTGTCTTGCTGAGGGGATGGATAGTTGGTTTAACGGCCGGCTCTTTGACTGACTGGGATGGTTATAAGCTGGCTCCTTAAGTAGCTGACTTATTGGCTGAGGAATGCAGCAGGTGGTTCAAAATCTGAATGGGTTTGTGTGGTTATGTGTGTGTGTGTGTGTGTGTGTATATGTGTGTGCACATTTAGTTTTGTGTGTATGGGTTTGTGCCTGAGTGCATGTTTTTTTCCCATGGTTGAAACCATTGAGCTTGTCTGCAGGCCCTCAGATTTCTTCTCTAATCTGGCATGTTTCACATTCCCAATTTCCTCTGCTGATGCATGCCTCCTCTGCTATTTGTTCAGCAGGAGACTGTAAAGGGGAAAGAATGACAACTGCCTGTCTTTCCAACTGGCTATCTCTCTCTGCTTGGCTGTAGCTGTTCCTGTTTTCACACAGTCAGATTAGGCGAGGTATGAACTCCTGCGCATACACCACCTCCATACTACTTACACGCAATACCAGATTTTGCTGCACTTCTTACATTTGCTACTGTAGTCAGCCAATACCTTTACCTCAAAATGTATTCAGCAAAATAAATAAGTGGTATGTTAATATAATTTACAAGAGAAAGTGTTACTCCTATAGTATATTAATAGACCAGCATCAGCATAAAAAAAATGTGGTCTGGTTGGGGCACAATGAACAAGTGTTCATGCAGACACGCACATACACACACATATAGAGCCACTTGATCATTAAGTAAACAAAAGGCAGCGGAAGCTAGGGAACACTCTATCAGCAGGTTATCTACAGTACTGTTGACTCTACCGTCCCTTATCTGTTGCATGAACTCTATACTTTCACATAAACATGCTCCAGGTGTGTGTATGTGTGTGTCTCTGTGCGTTCCACATTTGGATAAACACTCACATAAGTATGCTACAAGAGCGTGTATGTTAGACCGTGTGTTTCAGTCTGGTTTAACAGTGGATATACGTGTGCGACAGTATGCATTTGTGTGCGTGTGACTTTCCGAGTGGGAGGGTGTGTGAGTGTGTGTGTGTGTTATGCTGAGGTCGAGAGGAAACAGCAGGACAAGTGAATGTGACACCAGCGTTTTCTGATGCAACAGCACTGCTGGATTCACTGTGTTTGTGTAACACATTTTCCAATCCCTTACTCTTTCTACGACAGGGAATTACACTTATGTTAAGTACTGGAAGTGTGCTATGTTTGAAGTATTTTGATAATTAACGTTGATGTGCTCTGCAGTGATACAACAGTTAATGTCTTTTTCGAAACTATGTTTAAACAGGACCTTTCTTTCTCTCTCTCTCAGTGCTGTTCACATAGCATCAGCATTTGCAGAGACAGCTATTCTCTCCACTGAAGAGCAGCAACCCATCCAGATGTTTGATTCACTTGTTCCCTAAACTGTTGCTTACTCTCCTGGTTAGACCGGCTGTATATAAAAGATGGACGTAACTTGTGGGTCTGAAAAGCGAAAAGTACCTTAAACTTGCATTCTTTCTAATGGCCAGCAGGGGGCGACCCCTCTGGTGGCAAAAAGAAGACCCATTGTATAGAATTGCTTGAGAAAATTACATTACATCTCACTTTGCCTCAGTAAATACTTTGCTAGTGAGTTTGTGGTTATAAATGCTGGTTAATCTTTTTTAATAACTGGATTTTTTTCAGTATAGTCACATTTAGGCGATAAACCGGGGTACTCTTGAGTGACCAGCTACCTTGTGATTGACAAATATGCTGCGTGCAGTGTTTTTCCATTTCTCAGTCAGATCCACCCCTCTCTTGTCATGAAAACACCAAGATGGAAATGACCAAAATTATAAATTTGAGACATGAAAAAGTGACTTCACAAACGAATGGATGACATCACGATGACTAAGTCCATCTTTTGTACACAGTCTGTGGTTTGGAGAGAGAGCAGACATTCGGGAACTTTCTTCAGATGAAAGTAGCGTTAGCTTTATGTCCACATTACCTGAGTACATTATTTCCCCTTGGCTAACCTTTATACAAAAGTCAAATGCTGCCTGCATGTTCAGTTTGCCTGAGGTGTTTTGTTGCTGTTTCTGGTCTAATTCTAATTTTATTCCATCTATGCATCCATCCATCCATCCATCCATCCATGGGCTGGAACCTATCCCAGTTGGAGAGGTACAACCTGGACAGGTCACCAGTCTGTTGCAGGGCTAACACATAGAGACAGACATATCTACAGCCCATTTAGAATCGCCAGTTAACCTGACAAACACGTCTTTGGATTGTGGGAGGAAGCCGGGAACACCAGGAGAAAACCCAGACGTGAACATGGAGAACTCCACACATAAAGGCCGGCCCCAGCCAGCCAGTGAATTCGAACCCAGGACTTTCTTGCTGTGAGGTGACAGTGCTAACCACTGCACCACCGTGCCGCCCCTCTGATTTTAATTTGTATATAATTTTTAGATAGCTAGAGTTTAGCTCCTAACTCCCTTTTGGTCAGGAACCAGTAGTGTAAAATAACATTACTACTTTAAATTACTAAGCACAAGATGGAAAGGATTATACAGTAGCCGATATTTGGCTAAATCTGCTTCAGATGCTGCACTGAAACAGTAATTTGTAAATTTTTGGTTTATCTGTTGCTATAATTTAGTTTTTGTAGACAAAAACTTTTAAATATTTTGTTCTTGTTGTCTTTTCTTTTTGTTTTTAAATTTAGCTTGAGCTCACCAATAAAAATAGGACATTAAACGTTTTCATCATAGTTGCTCACAAAATGAACAATGCTGTGAACTGAATGAAAATGAACTGCCAGCATCAATCAAATATGAAGAAAAAACAAGATACAGCATGGCATTGGGTCTACTTTTGGACCGGAGTTGTAATGCTGAGGTAGGCCAAGCTGCCTCTTGGCTGTAGCTTCATATTTACTAGACTGATGTGTAAGTGATAAAATGTTATTTTAAACTACTGGACAACGTTCTGATTTCAGGTGAAGTATCCTTCTTGTTATTTTTCAGAAAATCAATCCAGGCGTTTTCTGGAAAAACACATCCTCGGATCCTGCAAAATAACCTTAAGTTTAATATCTGGTAGTACCCATGTACTGTGCACTAGCTGCCCAGTTTGCTTAGTGATATACCAGGAAATGATGACATGTAGGTCTTTCAAGGATATCCGAAAGTGAACCCAAATACACCAGAATTTATCAGATGTTTGCTGAAAGTACTGTCAACTTTTGCCAGGACAGATTATCAGCATGAGTTTGCCACATTATAGGATAAGGAACTGGGGCAGACTTTTTTTTTGTTATCTAATAAATGCAATAAATAATCTACACATGTATCTCTATTTCCCACTCTGGTCAGTAATTTGGAAGCCAAATTAACTGTGTATTTCTCGCCAAATTTCATGTGTACAAACTTAAACTCACGTCAGCTTTATCAAAAATCTTACTTCAAGACAGTCTCACAGACAGTGGCCTCTCCTTTCTTATTCATCTCTCGCATTCTGTCCACCCCCTTGCTAACCCTCCTTCTCTTTTTCTGTCCCGTCCTCCATGCTAAATGAGAACCAGACGTTCAGCAGACCTAATCAAGATGTCCTCAGTTGAATGAGCCTTATTATGGGATGAGTAAACAGAGAGTTCCGATGCCGCTGGAGGATAAAGTCACGGGACAAACCGGGGTTGATTGAGAGCAAGGATACTGACATCGCACAGTGAACACTTGTCAGTTACAACTAACATTTGTTGATGTCTAAGGAGAAGGAGAAGATCTTTTCAGGACTAGAAGAAGAATTAATTTATTCATATGTGGCAATAAAAGGTTTTTGAAAAACTAGTGCACAGTTATCTGTCTTATAAAAACTCATCAGCATGACATAGTCAAATCATTGCATTATATAGCATGAAACACAGCTCTGTGAGTGTGTTATTACTCTCTTGAACTCTCTTTGGGATTACTAGAGTGGTTTGTGGAGGGCTGCAGTTTCCTGTTGATTGCTGATTTGAGTGGCCCTGCTGTAAACTCGAGACTGTGCTTGTTTTGTCCTTAATGACGGGAGGCCATCCAGACTAACCTGTACATAAAGCTTGGCAGTAAAAAGCTGCATGTTGAGGCTGCTGAGTGTGAACTGTGGATCGGATTCCTAATTACAGATGTGTAATCCTAAACATCCACAGGAGGAGTCAATTTCCAAAATGTCTTTGTCTGAAGATAAAATGTTTTTGTCAGAAAAACAAATGAGGTTCACTCTGTGAGTCAGCAAACCCATTTTCCCTAATGGTAACATGATATGACCTCGTGTATAGTTTCTGCTATGCTGTAATCATTGCTTCAAATACTAGGAATCTGACAAATAGTCTCTTCATTAAAGTTTTTCCCTTCAGTGTCTACTAGGCTTTTTCGGAGGGGACAAAACTGCAGTACAGGAAGTAAAATGCTTTATTTTGTAGCCACATTCATTAACCTATGTTTATTGAAAACCTACTGGGTCAACACGGTCTAATGGGTCTTCATGAAATAGTCACAAAATTGTATCTGTAGATTCATGTTCATGAACACAACACTTCAATTTGTTTTGTATACATGAACACAAAGAGCAACATAATATAGAGCTGCTTCCAGTTAAAAAGACAAATTCGGCTTTAGGGGGAACGTGGGGTCGCAGCCACAGAAGTCTTATCCAAGAGACTTCACTTTTGTTTATGCATGAAAACTACATGGTTAGGCTTAGAAGATGATCCTGTTTTGGTTTAATATACAGCAGACTCTGCTGCATCACTTACCACATATTAAAAAAGGCTCAATTTCTTCCAGGGTAGTGAGTTTTTCAGAGAACAAGAAATTGAAAAAAAAAAAAAAAACTCTTCCAATTCATTTACATTAGCTTTACAGTCATACTGACAAAAAAAGGGACAATTTGTGTCCAAGTTCACAAACAACTGGATACATTTTATTAATATCTCATCAACTGCCATGAGACTGGGCTGACTAAATAGTTAGCAGCTACTATAATGTGCTAACATGGTGTTACTGTCACCTACATTTAGCCTACATGCTACCTGTATATTTGTTTACATTAGTTGTATTGGTTTTCAAGCAAGACAGGATTAAAGCGAAAAAAAAGGTAAAAAAAAAAAAGCCTAACCAAAAAACACAATAAAACAAAACAAACAAACAAAAAAAAAAACTCCACAAAAACCAAAACACCTGTTTGTCTAGGCAGCATCTCCTTTGATCAAATATCACGTGAAAGGACTGGGCCAAGCACTGAAAAGCTTAACACATCTTTTAAAACACTACTATCGCCATTTTTCTACTGTATCTGGTAGATACTACCAGGTGCAGCGTCTGCGGTTCTCCACACTATTTTTTAGCAGTTTTTCTAGCTTCTTCAAAGCCTGGTTTATACCTGCTGTTGTTTCCATTGGCGTGCGCCAAAAGCGATGTAACAACTGCTGATGCACGCCGTGCTTTGGTGACGTTTCGGCTTGTCCGTGCACCTTTCGATGTTTGTAAGCTGGTGTGCGCAGCACAGCCGGTGTGGCCAGGTTGAAGATGCAAGTCTACGCGCGGGTCCTCTTTACTGCTATTTCACTGATAAACCAGTACAGGAGCTCAGAGATTCCCAGATTGTATTGGAGGAGATGCTGCAATAGCTTGAAAAGATGAGATTTTCTGGATAAAACTTTGAAAAACAAAAACAAAAAAACCCAAACAAACAAAACATTTCTTTGCTTCCCATTTTGACTTCTTCTACTCCTATACCAGTGCTGATGCGGTGTTTTTTTTCCTGAGTGGTGACACCTTTCTCTCTTTCAGGAGAAGAATGCAGTCCAGCATACCCTCAAGCAACAGTATACATTCATTCATTCAATTTTTATCAATTTTATTTATATAGCACCAAATCACAACAACAGCCGCCTCAAAGTGCTTTATATTTTAGGGTAAAGACCCTACATAGTATAAACAGTGGCTGTGTTAACGTCACAAAACAAGTGTGGTGACCATAAACCAGACTTTAGGTCTCTGTGTGACAGTCTGGACACCTTTTTACAGTTTTTGTACATTTTCGTATTTCTGCTTGTTCACTTAAAAAATATGATAGGGCATTTGACTGTCGTGCTTCTATGGATCCATCCATCCATCCGTTTTTCCTCTGCTTATCCAATTCAGGGCCGCAGGGAGATCTGGAGCCCATCCCAGGTGTCACAGGGCGAAAAGTGGGGTTCTATGGATTAATGTTCTTCATTTATTCTACTTGAAATATCTTGTCAATCTGGATAAAATAGATGGTCAAACCTTTAATGCGTAAGCAGCATATAGCAAGCGAAACACAAAGTTAAAGGATAACGTGAAGCTTTCTGTAATTTTTCTATCTTGCACCAAAGTAAGACCAAACCACAGAAATTACCATTGCACCCAGTTTGTTCCAGGTGTGTTGTGCTACCAGCTCAACTCAGCTGAATCACCAACACTAACGATTAGGTTTTTATAAAAACTACATTACCTGTTGTGGCCCCTCTGCTGAATGCAGCTTAACTGGTAGTCAAACACAAAACCCCTTATCATAGGTAAACACTAAGTGGCCACTCAGCCATCTGGCTACAGAGATAGGCACAGAGAGATAAACATCTTTGTATCGCCGTGCAGAGCTGCATTCAAATTGAATTTCCACTCCACGATTTGGAGTCTTGTTTATGTCCAAAAGCATCTGGAATATTAACATGACCTTGAAAGAATTTCCTGACATGTTTCATGCAGTGACCACATGCACATTCAAGTGCCATATCAGTGTGAGTATGTGCATGTGCAGCCATACCTCAGTGTGTGAATGTGTGCGTTTGTCTTTGTGTGAGTGTGCGTATTTTTGAACATATTCCTGTTTTGTAATACTGTGTGTGCGTACTTTTTGTTCCAATATTAAATACTTGCAAAACCTGCCAAAAATGTGGGTATTTGACTATTTGATTAGTACCCATTTAAAGTTTGTATTTTTGCCACTACTTGTTCTTTTCAGTTGTTGTAAATTTGTTTTAAGTTTTCCCTTCAAGGACAAAGCTAGTGCTATTCTGTTGTTTTATCTTTCTTACTGTCAGTAAATCTCATAAGTTTACCAAAACCGACATTGCACTGCCATGTCTGTGACCTCAAGGCCATTTGTTCCTACCACAGTAAAAACCAAAGTCTTAAAAAAAACGAGGAAAAGGGGGAAAAAAGGTCACTGATACACAATTTCACACACACAAAAAAAAAAAATGGGTTTATCAAACAGCTGCACACACTAGATTTCAGCAAACGTCACTTAAACAGGAGATCATTTGTAGGCAACTATTTTTAGGTGCTGATCAATAAACATTTCATGTGCTAGCGAGCATTTACGCCACCGAAATGATGCACGTGGGACTGAGTCACAATAATTTACAGTGCTCATATTGAATAAAATCAAGGAACATGTGACCTGGTGCAACTGTGCGGCTCATTGATGTGTTTTTATCAGTTTCTGGACAACAATGGAGGTCTGTGGCACAGAGGAAAACGCTGGCTTTGGCTGACAAAATTCAAGAGGATCAATTAATTGCAGGTATTGATGTTTTCTTGGGTTTTGTTGACAGTAAGACAAAAATAAAACACTGCCAGCCTTGTCTTCAATGGCAAAAACTTTCTATTTTATTTTATTTTTTCCAGTAGCTGTGCTTGTGTGCGTATGGCATTAGTTATTTTATGTCTTTAAACTCACTCAGTTTAGAGACGAATTTCAACATAGCTCAGCTTATCTTAACTAATTCAGCTTTACATTTTACATGAAACCAGGACTTCTTTAGGCATGCTTGTTGCCACACAAAACCTTCTCCTTACAATGAACCTAACATCAGACTGGAGAGAGAGATGCTGTAAAAGATCTAAAAACAACTCCCTGCATGCTTATTTTGCTCTTGTTTTCCTGCAGCACACCAGTTTTCCATTTTGGGGAGTGATGGAGGGATGGAGCGAGGAGAGGAAGGCAGGATAGAGTGTGTAGCGCTGACAGTATTTATAGCCCAGTGTTCTGACCAAAATTATCAGTGTACCACAAAATAACTTCCTCTGGCCTCACCGCTAAATAACAGGAAGCCTTCAATTGTGCGTATTTATTAATTTTAACGCACACGCGTGCACTGACATAGACACACACACACACACACAGTTGCTGAAAAGTACTCACATGCAAACACGAGTACACACACATGTACGCATGCATGTGTATTGAGGGTTTGCTGTCTTTATAAATAGAGCAGCTCGCGGAGCTCTGCAGAGTCGGCTGTGTAAACTTCCTTTGCTTTCTGGAGTTGCTTTTTCTTTGTACTCACAAACTCACTGTCTCACTCTGCCCTTCAGTGTCTCATACAGAGGGACACAACTGAGTGTGACCACAAGAAAATGCACTCAAACATGGACACACTCGCAAAGTCTGGATTCCATTTGAGAGCCATTCAGTGGAGTTTGGGGTCAAAGGCGAGAATGTGTTAATGGGTGACATGGGGGGTCTTTCCTGCTTGAATGACCATCACTGCACCACACACACACACACACACACAGAAAAAAACAAAAAACAAACATCTATGTTTATAAAAGCTGACTTAATCTGTCTCTCCTTTCCACTGTCACCTCTGTCTTTTCACGTCCCCTCTCTGCTTTGTGCCTTGGGGTCTGTAAATCACAGGTTGGATGTTTCAGCACAGCACAAAATACAACTGCAGACGCTGCACCTGGTAGACATGTTATTGAGCCTGTGCACATGTGCAGTGCTGCAAGTGTACATGTGAGAATGTATGACTGAACAGCTAACAGGGAAATATTATTAATGAACCAATGCTGCATTTGTGGTATGTCATTTGGAGAACAGGAAAACTTCGGGTCCCATCACAACAACATTATTGGAATCTGAAAATCTGCATCTCCGTTTTGTACGTTGTATGTAGAAGGTTCTGGTTTCAGCTGTCTGGTGGTCATACACTTCAAGGCTGCTGTAAGTTATGTATTTATAAGGTATTTCTTGCACCTCAATCCAGGCCTCTATTTAGTCACGGGAGTCATGGGGGGTGGGGAGGAAGCCTGTCCCAACTGCCATAGCACGAGAGGCAAGGTGGCAGTTCATACTCCTTAGTTTTATTCCATATTTTTCACCAATTTGTTCGCACCCCACCTGCAGTGGCTCTGAACCCCACCAACGGGGCCCATCCTACAGTGTGAGAAACACTGGCTAAGGAACAACCAGAATACGTTATATGGACGTGATTGGCAATCTGTGCTCCACAGTTCCTCCAACATAAGCTGGGATGAGTTATCCAGGCTATTATTTTGGTGTCCTGAAGAATCTATCTCCATGTAAAGCTTTGTGAACTGGTGAAAATGCTGAAACAGTGGGCAGTGTCTTTTTGTGGATGTAGTTCATTTGATTTAATTCACCTAAGCCAGTCATTCTGATTCATTCACCAACTCAGGTGTAAGTTAAATATCAGCAATAAGTCATGTGACTCGAGTAATGTCAGTCATAACCAAGAAGTCATCATTTATGGAATCAGATGTTTGTCAAAAGTACTGCACGAGTTAAAACATAATCGTGAAAATAATCTAATTTCATGACCACAGGTATTCATTGCCACGCACGCAATTAAATTCCTCGCATGTAAATTGAACAACCTGTGTACGTACTGAATTGAAACTGAGTGTTGAATGAATGAAAAGTGTCCACTGCAAACACAGTCTGTACTTTTCATGCTGGTTTTGATAATCTTTGATGTTTTTGTGCTTCTCTCGTTCCTCGTGAACGTGAACTCTGCTGTTGCTCCCTTTCCTGTTCCTGCCCACTTTTCAACCAACCAATCAGCATTCGACCTACTTACAGCGTTATCTAGGTTGAGCTTGGGTTTTTGGACGATTGCGTGCAAGCATGTCTGAAGAGACAAGCAGACTATTGAATGGGGGGAAGCTAACATGACTTTATAGTAGCTGTAAGGGATGCAGTCACCCCAAATGAAATGTCTTACCTTCAATAGAAATGGAACAGTTGGACAGCAGATATGTGTAGAGATTTTGTAGTATTTTCACTTTTTCAATGCAAACACACAAGAGGAGAGTTATGGATTAAACAGTGTAGAAAAAAGCAACTAACAGCTAAACAACAACTCCTAGGTTTGCCCCAAGGTAAGATGCTAACTTATGTGCGCTAGCTTACACAGTTGTGAGAAATCAAAGACAGTTTAATAATAACTACAAGCTACTTATGTTTTAACTATAATATATGGATCAATCCCACAATGTAGGAGCAATATTCTGACATATTGTTTTGGTAGCAATAGGTCAAAATAATATTAGACGATGAAAGCTATAGTGAGCCTAAAATAAGACGGTATATTGACATGCAGAGCAGTGAGCAAGAACATTACTGTTCCTGTATATGTTTGTCCAACACAGGAAATGCTTCCCCGCAGTTTCTGTTTCCTCCTTGTTTACAGTAGTCACAAATTATATTGTGAATGTAACTCTCAAATGAATATTGTAGTCATTTCTATTCTCTGGGAGTATTTTTCTGAAATTTGCCATTATTTCCTTTTATATAACTATATTGTGTGCAAAAGCTTGACAGGGGTAACTACAGTAACCAAGGCGTAGCACAGGCATATGCTGCATTCCTTTCACCTATGTCGGAGCTGGGAGTGACGTCACATCCAAGTTGACTGTGTTCCAGAAGTAGTGAGAAAAACAGGTGATGTTTTGCTCCCAAGCAAGGTAGAGCCATTCAGCCATTGCTAGCAATACCTGGGGTACAACCTGATGCCTGTTTGTTTGCTCTTAAAAACACTGCTGCAACACGTTCACAGATAGAACCTGGTCAGTGCTCTGTGTGTGGCATTTTGTCACAAATACACAACAGTGGTAGTCAAAGTTACAAGTTCTGCAGTTTTACTGCTGTTTATGATCATTGCTATCATCGTGGATTGTGAAGTTGGGATTGCTGTGGCTAGTCTGATTTTCCGAGTGGGAAGTCCGACTTTAGGGGGCGTTCCAGCTGAAAATTCTGACTGGAAATTCGGGATTTCTGACTTCCCACTTAAAATGGAATCCAGCAATAATACAGGGTCAATAAGTTCAGTTCAATTGGCAACCTGAAAAATAAAGCCAACTTCCAAAACCTCTACTGGAACAGCTGTTAAGTGTTTCAGGTAAGTACATTATTTTTAAATGGGAGTCTACAAACAAATAATGGCTGTGTCTATCTTTTACATAGATTCTACAATTTAGCTGTATGGTTCAAAAGTTGGGCAGACTTAACAAAGCAGTTTTTAATATTTAGTGTTTAGTCTTATGCCAAGCTACACTACAGGTTTTAGTGCTATTCCTGTGCCAAACTTGTCCCCTTTGCAGTTAGTTTGTCCCGTTGGCAGACAACACAAGATACAGAAGAGATTGTTGCGAAGCTGTTGTGTGATTTGAGGCTTTCTGAAGTTGCAGATAAGCATTAGTTGACTAAAAGGAACAAAACAGAATTATGCTGCTACTAGAGCACCTCCCCAAATGATTAATTGCCACCTAGGCGTGTAATGTAGCTATGAGAGTTGCCTTTGCTAAGCTATAAGCTCTGTTTTTACTTCTAGAGCAGGGCTTTCAGAGCATAGTGACACGCTTTAGTAACACTGTCCTCAGCATTTTGCTTTTGGTGACAGAAGCTTTTAAAGTGACCATCCATTTCAGACAGAATGAACCATCACCTATTTTGTTTTGTTGTGCAAGTATTGAGCAAAGAAGAAATCCCATTCAAGCCAGTGTAAGAGCCACTGAATGTGCCTGCATGCTTGTGAGTGCATCTGTTTCCTCACCCAGGTGAGCGCATTATCTGCGTGTTTAAGTGTGTTTGTATATGTGTGTGTGTGTGAAAGAGGAGTTGACTGAGGTTGCGTAATCACCATGTGCCTGGGTGCCTGGAGCCGGCAGCTCGTTAACCTGCCTTCCTTCCTGCTGTCACCTCAAACTAAATAAACACAGAGGCTATCTACTGCACACACACACACACACACACACACACACACACTCAAGTATATACACAAATATCCACACTTACACTTCATGCACGTGGACATTTCGTTCTGTCTTTCTTTCTTCTGAACACATAATCTATGCATGTACATCACTGGAGGCTCTTTTCTTTGAGGAGAACAGGTCATATATCTCTTTCTGATCACACACACACACACACACACACACACACACACACACACACACACATACTTTGAGCTTTTATTTACCCTGTGGGGAGGATGTTACTGTTAGGATGGGATACAACATGTCATTGAGGAATCCTGCCTCCCTGACAGTTGAAAACAAGCTGCTGGGTCTCTTCAGACTTTAACCTCTGCTTGGTGTTTTTCAGCAGGGGCTTTATTGGCACCCAACAGAGGTTTGTGGATGTTGTGACAAAGCAACCAATATGTTACAAAAAAAAAGACATAAAGCACTACTCCAGGTTGAAAAGGTGATGGTCATGTGGAATCATAGCCTTCAGGATAACACTTGCTTATTGATCTGAACTTACTGAAATGAAAATAAGTCTTTAATGAGGAGTTTTTATATTTGTTATATCTCTGAGCAAACATGGCTATAAATACTTAATGAGGAAACAACAAAAAAAAAAAAGTGGTCTGCTTGACTTTACTGCCACACAGCAAGCTAACGTCATTGTTTTTCAAAGCTTTATGTTCCCATCCACACTGCATCACTGGCTTTTTTGAATTTGTCCACTTTTTGTACTGATTCACCAAACATAGTTTAGAAGTGTGGAAAAAAACCGTAATATTAAACATGTGACTACAGCAATTGGGTTAACGTTAATAAATGTCTTATTGCCCTTTTTTTTGCATTTTGCAATAAAAATTCTTGGACATCCTAACTGATTACAAAAGGCTGGTCGGCTAAGGTTGACCTCATCTGAGTTTAACTTTTCACTTTCTTTGTCCCGAGGCCTTTAAATCCATTAAACACTAACACTGAAACTAACAGCTTTTCATTTCACAAACTATCTCAAACCACATGTAACACAACCACATCAATGGCTCATGTTTGTTCCATAAAAAATAATTACATTAACATAGCCCGTTTCTGTATATAAATATATATATGTGTGTGTGTGTGTGTTTGTGTATTTTTTAATTTATTTCTGCTTTTAAGCTTGAACCCAGTATTTCAACATTAAACTGAAGTCGTCATCAGTGGGGTTTTTATATTGTATTTTCTTTCTTTTAAAAACATAACACAGGAACATGGGGGAGGAATAGCAGTGGAAGTATTAATAAACAAAGAAATAAATAATGTTTATTGCGAGCCAGACATCACAGTGGGTTTATGACTGGACTGTAAACTAGAAGGCCTGGCTTAAAATTTACATAATTACTTCCTGATGCAAATTGCTCACCCCCTTCCTCTCCCACTTTGCCTCAGCCTCCTTCTCTCTAGCCCCGTTTACACAGCCTATTCAAGGTTCAAGGTTTAAACAAGTAAGTAAAGGCACCATAAAGACAAGTCTTCCGATCAGCAGTAACGTTGACTGCCTTGTGGAAATGGCTTCTCTCTCTCCTCTGGGTTACTCTTAATCATAACAGTGCATTAGCAACAGGAAAGAAGCTTCTAACAACTGATTAAAACTGTGTTACAACAACAAAAACAGAAGTAAGACACTTACTACAGCTTTATGTTGGTATTATTTATCTAGTTTTAAAATTCTTAATTGTCTGTATCCGTTTGATGGAGATCAATTTGATGACATCAGTGTATACTTATTAGGTACACCTTGCTAGTATTGGGTTGGACCGTCTTTTGCCTTCAGAACTGTCTTAATTCTTCATGGCACAGAGTCAACAAGGTGCTGGAAACATTCCTCAGAGATTTTGGTCCATATTAACATGATAGCATAACACAGCTGCTGCAGATTTGTTGGCTGCACATCCATGATGCAAATCTCTCGTTCCACCACATCCCAAAGGTGCTCTATTTGATTGAGATCTGGTGACTGTGGAGGCCATTTGAATACAGTGAACTTATTGTCAGTTGGTACTAAGGGGCCCAAAGTGTGCCAAGAAAATATGCCCCAAACCATTACACCACCACCAGCAGCCTGAACCGCTGATACAAGGTAGGATGGATCCATGCTTTTATGTTGTTTACACCAAATTTTGACCC